>JAODAL010022103.1:0-65494 GCA_025379985.1 Phyllomedusa bahiana | reverse complement strand
GGAAAGGGGGCTTTTGGGGGCCCTGTGAGCTGCCGGGGCCAGTGATGCTGCTGGGGCCTTTGGGCCGGTGAGTGCCGGTGTATCTGGTGGAGCGGCTATGGCCGGCGTGATTATTGTGGCTGGCAGTGTGGCTGGCAGAGGGTTCGGGGCTGCAGCACTGGGATCACGTCCCTCTGAGGGCGCCGCGCGGCGGGCCGCCATCTTGCCTTCCCCTCGTGGTGTGCGGGCCGGCAGGGAAGATGCGTCCGGGTGGCTGCTGCGGAGGACGTACCTGTCCATCCGCTTGTCCCCTTGTCGGCTGTGCGGTGGGGGTGCAGGGCCCGAGGTGTGGGAGCCGGTCAGCGCCGCCGGGGCGGCTATTGTGCGGTGATTAGCGGGAGGCCAGCGGAGAGCTCCGTGCGCTCACCTCCTCATGCCAGCGCCGGAACCGGAAGTCCACGATTCATTCTTTTCTCATTCTACAGGGTGACTGGTAAGTGCTGCGGATATGTATACAGTATATTTGTAGGTCTGTGAAATCAGCGATTCCCTTCTCCTGTGTCTACATTATTGGGGTATTCCCACTACATTGATTAGCTTTATTTTGCCTACATAGTTTCATAGTTTGTAAGGCCGCAAACAGACGACACGTCCATCCAGCTCAGCCTGTTGTGCCAAGGTGTCGATCCAGAGGAAGGCAAAAAACCCCAATGTTCAAAAAAGTATTCCTAAATACGCTGCTTTTCTGATTTTGCTTCCTTTCAGCATTAGCAGTTATGATCTTCTCCTTGTGTACAAAAGCTTCCCTAGGTTACCCTCCCTGCAGCCTATAGTAACCCTTCCTGGGATGGGGGGGGGTCACTAACTGTTGTGTCTTATCAGACAGACAGGAGCTTGTTTGTTTCTTACTGACAAACTCGAATCCTTTAACGCTCTGTAGCTTCATGTCTTTCTGTTAATAATACTGTTACCAATGTCCATCTAACAGGCTCAGGTAGGAATAGCCAATCACTGCTACAGAACCACCTGGAGCCTGAAGCTGGCTGTGAAGAGTAGGCTCTGTGAATCAGCATTGTGAGAACACCCCTTTAAGTGTAAAATGTGAAAAGCAAAAGTAATATGGCTTATTGCCAGCCTGAATTTGAAACTATTTGTATCCTGGTACCCTTCTAATGGATCGGTTCACGAATATTCCCTCGGGCTCCAGGATGCAATGAACTCAAGTGTAATGGTGAAATCCAGCTCCCGATGTGTAACTATTCTAAAATTGTATTCTTTATTTTCTTCAATTTAAAAGTGTGACATTAAGCCCTATTTCTTCTGATGCATTTTGTCACTTCTGAGTAAGGCCCTGGATATGGTTTGACACATGTCAGAAAGAATGGATAGTCCTCCATTTTGATGGAAATAAAGAATGTGATTTTATGAAAGTTATATGTTGGCTGCCAGATTTCACCATTCTAGTTATTAAAGGGGTTTTTACCACAAAGGCATTTATTGCCTTGTTTGTCCTACTTCAGCTTTCATTGTGTTCAAAAGAGGGATATGTACCGTTTGTCCGAAAATAAGACTTAGTGCATTTTTAGTTATGAAATTCAGAGTTTGGCTGCTTATGCTGATGTTTGTGATGAAATCACTAAAATATATTAATACATGTTGATGTTTTGTTCAACAATAAATGTGAATTATTGTTCATAGAAAAAAAAAACATCCCCTGAAATTAAGTCTTAGCTCGTCTTTAGGAGCAAAAATTAATATAAGACACTTATTTTCGGGGAAGCAGGGTATGATTTATTTGAGCTGCATATCATGTGACCCAGCAGGCTTGATATCACCATACCTTTCCCTACAGTATACTCACTCTAGTTAAATAAAGGTCCGTTTATGTATAGAGCTGTGAGCAGCTACAATATAGCGGAGTATTTATTTGCACTGTTTGACTAATTCCTAGGAGTACAGAGGACAGGAGTAGAATGAAAGCACCTTGGGTTGAACACTTGATCAACAGTGAGTGTGTATAATTACTAAGCAGGGAATAGATGTCTGAGTATGTGTGGCCAGGACTGAGGAGCTCTCGTCACTGGCTGTATTCCCTAGAGACGAGCTGTATACCATGGATCACCAAGGTAGCAGCTCAAATAAAAAGGGTATACAATTTTTAAATGATGAATGGTGAAAATGTTTAATTTGCAAGCTTCCCACATAAGTTTCACTTTTAAGAGGTTCTACCATGGACAAAAAAAAAATGGCTGATTCAGTGCAGGTCAGAGAGCTGTTGCACTTGCACAGTTAGTCTCTAGTCTATTCTATGGGAGTTCCACGTACAGCTGAGCAGTGTTTAGCTCTGTTCGGAACTCCCATAGAACAGAATGCAGGCTCAACTGGTTCTCCAGTCATTTCTGTGACTCTGGGGGGGCCCATTCCTGAGATAGATGCAGGTCCCAGAGGTGGGACCTGCAGTTATCAGACAATGATGGTATATCCTAGCAATATGCCATCATTGCCTATCGTGGTAGAACCCCTTTTAAGTGCAGAATACATCTCATTTAAAGAAATTGTTTAAAACCTTCACATTTGTTTTGAGGATCCAATCAAGTAAAACTTTAGAACTATATAAGGCCCCATTCATATAACCTTTTTGCTCCCCAGTCATGGTAACCTTCAGGATAATCTGGCAGATTTAACCGAACAGATACTGCAGCAAAGCAGTGGTCGGGCCGCAGAGTTCTAAAGGGCAAATGTACTCTGAATTGGCCTATTTGCCAATTGTATATGCTTGGGGCAGCAGACTTTGGTCTACCATTTTGCCCCATTAGGGCTATAATGTAGTAACCAATTGAAGGTCCTATAGCTGGCACTTGTTTAACATGTGTTGATTATATTAATGTACACAAGTGAATAATTCAGACAAATTGATTCATAGTAAAAAAAAGAAAAAAAAATGCATTTTGATGTCAATTGTTCTATGCAGCTGTCCAGCCTTAGGCTTAAGTTATATGGAAGTCAATACCAGTAGGATCAGTTTACACCTACAAGCTAGCTCAATGCTTGCTGCTTGGGCCCCCCCCCCTCCTTTTTTTTTTTTTTTTTTAACTTACCAGATGGTCAATACATAGACCTTTTTCCAAGGCCTGGTGCACATTTGCAGTGGAGGTTCGGTTCAGAGCCTCCATCGCAGATTCTGTCAAAATGACGGAAAAGGTACAACAGCTTACAGAATTTTGTTTATTTTTTCTGTTAAAATGGACATCATGATGTAAATCCAATAGACCATCTACAGTCAATGGGGTCCTTTGGGCACCATTGGTCTCCACCATGAAATGGATTTGAAAGAGCTGTTTTTGTTTCTTCTGATCTTATGATAGTGGAAAACAACAAACCACGATGCAGAAGTGAACCAGCAAGGGCAGAGTACTTATAAAGTAGATATCATTAGCCAGTGACAGAAAGAAATGTAAGGTAATGGCAAAATGTACAGTATGCTGAGACAAGCCTAAGTATAGTATTGTTCTACATGGATGCTTAGTAGTTTAAATTAAATTTGGAAATGGAGGTGGCAGCATCTGATAGCTCCTGCTCCATTGATTCCATCATTTCTGGAGGTTTTGTGTATCTCTAAGGTTGCTGGTTCCAATTCTCAATATGCTAATGATCCCTTATGTGGTTAACTGAGTGGTCCTACTTTGTTCTGAACAAGGAGAGCACTCCGCTTTATGCAACCTTGAGAAGCGAGCTGTGGTGACCTGATGATGCCAAGGGTTACTACATAGACTGTCAAGGTGCAGTCACCGCTGCTCAGTTCTTTACATAAAGTTCCCTCCGTTTAGTCCAGAGTGGTGGAGACCACCCTGTTGACAGTCAAGGTGGTCACTATGTTATTGGGTGCCATAATTCAAGGGGGGGAAATATGAAATAAAATTATTATTATTATTTTTTTTTTTTTTTTTTTTAGTGCCTTGCAGGTTTTCTTTATAAATGTGCTATCAGGACATGGATCACACATTAAGTAGCTCTGCTGTAGAGGTGTGATCGTGGTAGATGGTCAGCCTTTTACTTGAGCAGTTTTGTGCCTATACTATATCTTCATAGGCACAGGACCATTCACACTAGATTTGACCACAACAGAAACAATTGCCTTCTATGTGCGCTGCTTTATTCTGTTCAAACTGTTTTGCTGGATCTATTGGCACATGCTCTGATTACATTCTACTGTATTTGGAGGCGCCTGTAATTATAAAGTCTTCCCTCCTCGCTGGTGGTGGTTGCTGAGCAGGATGTTGTCTGGGTCCACTTTCCTTAACCATTTGAGAATTCTAGAAGACAAAAATATTTATAGTGGGGTCACTACCGAATCATATTGGTATGTTACATGATACTTTTAAGTAGGTTTCTCTTCCTTCCCTCAGCTACCCCTTTCTTTTCTTTTAAAAAAAAAAAAAAAAAAAGGAACATTTTTTTTTTTTTTTAACAAGAGGGGAGAAAAACAAAGGAGGAGGGGATTGGCAAATGGACATGGGTCTTCACTGCTTCCTGATAACTGGCAAGAAATCCCCACTTAAGAGCAGTACTTCGGATATTTGGCTATAATAAGCAATCTAGTACACGCCAGATAATTTTTTTGTGTTTGTTTCTAAGGTCTTTGTTACCATTCATCTTTTTTTCTGTAAAGATTGGATAGACTCCCAGCAGAAAGATGACGTAAAATCTTTTCCTAGAGATTTTAAAAGGAAGCTATACATTGTACAGTGAACTTTTTAAAGGTGTCATGTGACAGCACTAGTCCTGAAATAAATGTTGCAGACATGAAGTCACTACTTACTAAATACAGACTATTTCATGGCTCAGGCGTGACTCTACTAGTAACTAAACATAACATACAAAAATACAGCTATTCAAGTTACATATGTGGTGTCTGAACAAAGTTCCCAGCTGATCTTGTGTTAGTACAGATATTACTTGTGTGGTTCCTAATTTACATGCACATTCAGATCACCACCTGCTATCCACCGTAACTGTAGTGTGGAGCATGGACAACAGCTGCACAGGCTGGGAGTGACTCAATAAGGTCCTGGTAGATTGTCACAGGTAGCTGGAGCCATGCAGACTGCATCCCACGGCTGCTGGAGGGCACGTGGGTGAGGATCCATAGAGCAAATGACCATATTGGTGTTGCCACAGATGCTTAATTGGGTTCAAATTTGGGGAGGGGAGGCAGCATAGTTCCTGGAAGTCTTTGTTATGCTCTTCCAACCAATGTCGAATGTTTATAGCCATGTGACCTCTCGCATTGTCTTGCTGGAAGATCCCATTCAACCCAGAGAAGACAATCCGCATGTATGGGTGTATGTGATCTGCAATGATGGATTCATACCGGAATTGAGAGTCCCTTCCACATGGATGAGTGGCCCAGAGAATGCTACAAAAATATTCCCCGGACCATAACGCTGCCACCACCAGCTTGTGCTCTTCCAGCAATGGCTGCAGAGTGTTTGTTCTCTGATCCTTCACACCTGACACGCCAACGCCCATTTGTTTCAAAAAGCAGAAAACATGACCCAACGGAGTCCCAACACAGGCCCAATTCAAATACTGCCATTAAAATTGAAGTCTTTTCTGCTTCGGAGCCCAATCCACTGTTGGGCTCTCTGAACTGTTTAAGACGCACGTCTTGTAGCCCCCTGCTTTATTCTGGCGACGAGCTGCTCCACTGTATAGTGTTGGTCCATCTTTGTAGCTGATGTTCACCTCTCATATCTGTAACACATGATACTCCACAGTTTCCACTTTGCTTATTCACAATTGGGCATTTGTCCACTCATGATACTTTCACCACAGCAGCACAGGAACAGTTCACAAACTGCAAAGTTTCCAATATACCCGCACCCATGGCCGGAAAACTAATAATTATCTCTTTTTGCGACTGATAAATTGCCCCTTTTACCCATGACCACAATGAGGGATATGTATGTAGACAGCCTATCGCACTACCCACCAAACCAACTCAAGACAGGCAACAAAGAGCAAAAAAGCTCTAAATACATAAAACTTTTTCTCCAACGGGCATGTTTTGTTTTTACAGATTACCTCATCTGTATTTGTAATATAACTTTAGTGCCATCTGCCATACCCACAATCGGCCAGTTATCCCATCTTCTTTAATGCAAAAATGGAGTACAGGCCGTGCTACTGTAATTCCATTCTGTGTGTCTGCATGCTGTGAGGGGAGTGGGAGCAGGGGATCTAACTTAGCCTGAGGACTGACTGCCTTATAGTAACTACTTAAATGGCATTTTTTATTTTTGAGTCCTTCGGGGAAAATGTAAGCTGTAGTTTGGTTACAGCAGACCGCCGCTTCCTTGCACTAGTTTTGGTAAATTTCTTTCATTATTGCACACAGAATTACATGGTTATGGTTAGCTACATAACGTAATAAATGAAACAAAGATTCACGCACTTACCCATTTTCCGGATGGAATGCTTGTGGAAGTCATACCTGATAAAGAGAGAAACCTACTGGTAAGTTACACGTAGGATTTCACAAACCCCTCACCTCTGTTACTTCTGGGTTCTTCTCTTGTGGTCTGTGGGTGGTACATGCTCAGCTGATAGTTCAATGCCAATGGTGATATCCCAGCTCTGGCCTGAACTTGTGTGCTCCAGGTGCTGCAATGGAAACTACTCATAGCAGCATTGGGACAGCAATAGAAGCTCAGGGTGGTGCCTGGGAGGATCAACAGTGTATCTCAGTATGTAAGGCCACAGTTGTAAATAGTGTGCAAGTGTGCTGCGACCTCCGTGTCTTTCCAGGAGCTGTGGAGCAGGGACTGGCTCAAAAAGGAGTTGGACGCTTATCCTAGTGACTAAAGCAGCATGTGAGGGCAGCTGAGAGGTTACTGTTCCCAGATGGTATCTGCAGGATCACACCATGAGAGTTAGACTATGTCTCCACAGCATAGCAATATGATTGTATTTTCGGTGGTTTTAGGAATTTAAAACTGCCAAAAATACGATCGTTCAGGCAGCCCCATAGACGACAATAGAAAAAATGACCTGTAGTTTACACAGCTCGTTTTTTCTCTGATCATCTTTCGGCGACGGTGCATTATACAACATGTGCTTTTAGTTTTTTCAGTGTGATAGATATGTTATGCACACCATAAGAGGGTCTACAATAAGAGGGTGCTCTAGTGTAATACTGTAGGTCAAAGGACCAATGTACCAATAGTATAAATATACACCGGCACACCAAAATGCAAGAAAAGTGTTTTATTTACAAAGGAAGCAATATTATGCCAGAATGCTCCATAGGCGTGTCAAAAATAACAGGAAGAATCTGATTACTGCACACAAAGTGCAAACTCACCCGTTGGATTATTATTGTACTGCCTTGGAGTCTGGAATGTTGTCCGTGCACCAATAAATATATCTATCACAAGGCTGTGATGCATGCCTGAGTGGCGGTAAGCCTTCGTTTTTTTTCATTACGAATAGCAGCAGCTTTGGTGGCCAGCAGTTGAGGCCAAAGCTCTACTTTGAGGACTGAGTTCACATGTAGCAGAAGAAACCTACAGCAGATTTTGCTTCAAATCGGCAAAATACACATTGGGACACATTTATCAATAGTGTCTAACTGTAAGACAGTTTTAAGTTAGACCAGACAGTCTTACAATGCCTCACATTTATCACAGTGTTGATAAATCTGGCACAGGTTAGAACTGTCTAGTCTAAGTTTGTACCTTCTTTAAGTTGGCTTACCCTATGCCACTTACTGCGATTAAAATTCTGCCGCATTTTAAACCATGCCCCTTTTTCCACGGATCCACACCCCCTTAGTCAGACGAGGCGCAGAAATGGCTAAAAACTGTCTAAAACACATAGTAACTGTGGTGTAAAGCTTGTAAGACGTTTTTTAGGGTGCAAATTGTGCCAGAATTCTGCCGCAACTGCTTTGATAAATGTGCCCCATTGTGTTACATATTTCATTTTGGTGTCCATTGTGCTGGCCATTCACTGTGGACTTTACCCCTATACATCGAAGGAGTGAAAATTTGCTACAAATCTAGTAGTTTACCTTTTCTGGTGCCTTTCACAGTGGGAAGAATGGAATAATCTGTTGGAATATTTCTGTTTTCTCTTTCTCCATACAGACATAGTGTTCTTCTTCCTGTAGTCAAAGCATTGTCCATAATAAGAGTGTCCTACATATCGTTATTAGGCCAATTTATACCACCAACACTTAGTCTTATTTTTCATCTAGAACTGACTCATTATGTTGAGATGCTCAGTCATCCCAGCTACAAAATTTTAGTATTTGAACAGAGTGAAGCAATTTAGAACAAAAAAAAAAGGAACCAGCACCTGTCTAGTCACCTTACCAAAAACCTGTTCTGATAGCCTTATTTAGGACATTGTAGAGCCTGTACCCTGGTAGACTCACCAAGACCATGTATCACAATGTTGTCCATTAATGTGAATGGGTACTAGGTAATACTACATTTCCCCAGCAGTGACATGAGTGGACACACTTAGCTCTCCATTATGATAACAGCAGTTAGAGTGATGAGAAGCCATACCAGTGAACATCAGGACAGCTTCAATCCACAGTCAGAAGAGGCCGTCCAGATGTGACTTCCCCTTTCATGTACACTACACTTCTTTAGCTTGCACACTACTTGATATTGGTAAAATGCTAATTCCAGATTATTCTTTAATCTAGCACAGAGGATTTGTCATTCCTAATAGGAAGAAAATCTCAAATACTTGGGGCGACGTGTCCGAAAAGTGTCTAAGTCAGTTTTACGGCGCATTAAATCCGTGTAAATTGCACCTAAAGGAACGAACTTTTCAATAATCTGGTGTCTGGAATACCTTGCATAGTAAACTTAATGTGCCCATCCAGGTGCATAGCGTATCGTCGCTAGCATATTTGATGCGCTTTTTTGTTCGCATTCAAATGTGTTGTGCCTGCCGTATAATGTGCCTGGTTTTTCTTGCATTACAGATCGTTTATATAGAGAATATGGCGTCGAGATTTTTTTTTCTCAAAATACACCAAAAAAGGCGCATTCATATTGGGACATGTCGTCCATAGAGTATACAGTAAGGACTGGTGATAGACAATTTGTTTGTAAATTGCCATGTACTCATGTACTCAACCTTCTTGCACCAGCTGAAGTACTAGTACAAACTGTATGTAGACGCCTTGCTGAGTATGGTTATTGGCATAATAAGTCTGTAATTGTACAAATTCATGCTGGTCATACTTGTGTGCCGAGCTGTTCTCAGAATAATGATGGGCAGAATTTAGCAGATGCATTTAAACTTACTTGCTTCATCCAATGGATCAAAACTGAAGAGTTGAGTCTTTGTATTAAATGGTCTCTTGACTGGTTGGCTGGAGTCTTGGAGAGAAGTTGGTCCAATTCATTTTAAAATATATTACAATACAAACTTTATAGTTTGGGAATAAACTGTGCTTTTCATATCCGACTCTCAAAAATACCTTCAAAATGTGAACTGTGGTTCATTTCACAAGGTTCATTAAAGGGCTTGTCCCATCTACCACATTGCTGGCATATCAATAGGATATTCTACCCATATGAGACAGGTGTGAGTTCCAGAGGTGAGATCTGCACCTACCACACTGATGGTTTATCTTATCAATTTGTCATTAATGTGTGTGACAGGAAAACCCCTTTAAATTAAAATTTCATTCAAGTTGGAGCATATGTGATTGACTCTTATGTAAAAGGACACTAAATATTGTGACGTGCACAGCAATTTTAAGCAGAAAAACATGTTCGACTGTGCTTGGGACTCCCAATGAAGTTAATGAAGAGAGTTGCAGCCATGTGGCTCCCTCCTGTTTGCTGTGGCCAAAGGTGGGACCCGAATATATCAGACATTTGTGGTATCTTGTACATGTGCCATAAAGGTATGAAATAAGAAATCTTAACAGGTGGAGACACCAGACAGTTAATGCCTAATGAGTTAAATCTAATATTGTGTAGTGTTGCTTGAACCTGTCCCTGTTTGGTTGACACTTTTTTGACCAAACTTGCCCCGAACCCGGATTTTTTCATTTTGACCCTAATTTTAGCCATAACCGTAACCTTATCCCAAAGTTGATGTTATGGGTTGGGTTTTCTACTCATTTGTATGGGTTAACTTACTTCTGCATTCCAGTGGCACTTCCATTCTGACTTCATTTTAGGGAAAACCCTAAAATGACATTCGAGCAGAAGATGCATCAGACCAAGAGTGGCACCAGACCGGAAATGCCAAGGAGTGGCACCACAAGCCAGTAAAAGACCATAACCTTAATCCCAACTTTGGGTTAGGCTTATGGTTGATTTAGAGTTGGGGAAAAATGTTTCGAATCCACTCGGATTCAGGTAGAATTTGACCCAAATCTAAAGTATATAGCAGATTTCCAAATTTCACTTTAAATATGATACACCATATAAACTATATCTAAGATGAACAGAGACCTATAGAATCTCTTAACTTTCATACAGTAGCGAAATATAGAATCATGGATTGAAAAGACTTTCCAGGCAATAATTCTATGGTTATAATGTTTCAATGTAACTAGTTCCCTGATTACTATAATGGGGAAAGAGTATGATTTAAACAATAGCTATAATAATGTCTTGGATCACACAAGTGTAAACCTTTTTAGTTGCTAACTTGATTTAGAAATCAATTATAATGTATAATTGTTGAGCACGGGGAAACTGATTCCTTCTGTTATCTCATAACTTTAGCTAAAAGGATCAGATTCAGTAGAACTATAGTAGTTGTAAGTAAGCATCCCAATAGTGGACTCTAAACAATGGTTTTCCACTGAAGGTTACCATCCACTTTCTCCAGAAAAATGCAAAAGCAATCATTAAAGGGGTGTTCTGAGACCAATCAATGATTATTTATCTGTCGTGGTATGAGTAAAAAATAGAAGAGAAGACTCATACTTACCTCCCGGATGCTCCCATTCACTCTTGTCTGCTGGTGAACCTTCAGCTTTCACACGACAGCTCCAACCAATTACAGGCCAGAGAGGTCACATGAGTGTGATGTTGTAGCCTGTGATTGGCTGGAGCTGTCACGGGACTGGGATGAACGCATCGGCAGCCGAGAGTGAACAGGACCATCTGGGAGGTAAGTATGAGTCTTCTCTCTTCTATTTTTACTCATACCCCGACGGATGAATGAGCATTGCTCAGTCCTGAAACACCCCTTTAAATATGTAAGGACTTTATTGAGATGACTACCTGTCCTCAGACTGGTCACAGGAATTAGGAAAATACATTACAGTGTAGGCCTCTCTGTGGTTGCATTGTACATTCAACATTCACATCCCTAGCTACACTGTCTGGTCCTTGTGACATCTTATCCTTTGGGCACATTTCACAGTTGCCCCACAAGCATATAGGTGAACGTATGCGCCAGGAATCCAGGCCACTTGTCCTGGATCCCCGTGTCTACACTGCTTTAATTGTTTGAGTGTTTTTACTACGTGCAAACAGTTAAAAAGCATAGTGGAGCGGGGAGCCATCAGCTCACTGTCCTGCCAATTAGTCTTGTAGGCTGCAGACTGCCTACAAGACATTAGAGGGGTATACCGGTATAGGTGGATTGGTCTAATTGGGGTGTCAGCTTCACAGCTGATATAACCACCAGACAGGAATATTGGAAACCTTTCAGATAAATCTTCTATGTTTATTGTGCTTCTTATTAATCAGTAAATCCAAAAATTGTAATTCATTTGATAACTCGCTCTGTAGGAGTGTGTAACAGGCATATGTGCTCACCTGCTCTCTGTTTAGGGTAAACTGAATAAGGTGTTCTGGGTGACCTCTTCTCAGCAGATTGAGAATGTGGGAACAAAATCTGGTGCCCTGTAATAATAATAATTCTAGGTTAAAAAAAAGAAATTAGAAAAAATATTTTAAAAAAAGCCCCCCCTTCAAAAAAAAAAAAAACATACCTTCAGACTTTCTTTTTTATTTCACCAGTATTTTTGGTAGCTGTTACGGGAAAAATGAGTGGCTGTACCGAGCTTCCCTAATGATCATGGCTGGCCTACGGGAAGCCAGAAGTGTTGAAATCACCTACTTCACCCTAAGGGTATGTTCACACGGCATAATTGCGGGGCGTAGTTACTCCCCGCAATTACGCCGGAACTTCGGGAGCTCGCGCCAATTCCCGTGGGGTGGGGTGGGGCGGCCGGAAGCCCGCCGGCCCCCTTGACATTCATTACTAGCGGCGCATATTCACCGCTAGTAATTGACATGTTACTTTTCTCCTCCTGCGGCATATTGTGCGAGCGGGAAGAGGAGCCGTAATCCATAGTTCTCTATGAGAACTGTGGATTACCATAATGACTGGGATGTATCTCGCCCCGTATTGAGTGCAGTACGCCGCTAAATAAGGGCCGAAATACATCCCAATTTAAGCAGTGTGAACATAGCCTAAGACTGGGATTATACAGTTGTTGCTTACTTACATGCAGAGCCCTAAACGTACAATTTGGAAGTTCTTGATTCCCAACAGGGCTCCCAGCTTCCATTTGCCAATAATACTAGGGTTTTTTGATCTGGCAGAGAAGTTTTAAGTCCTTACCAGGACCTTGATGTAACTGCTTCCTCTATACCTACTTATAACTATGGCCTTAGTTGGCCCACAGCTTCCATACGTTTTTATCAGATAACTCGTACTACTAAAGGGAGATATTCCTGTACAAGAAGTATGCATGGGTATAATTGTGATGGCAACACACAAATATGAGATGACCTTTCAATTGTCCTCTGCTTCAGAAACTTTGCTGTCTTTAGACTTGTCTATATACTGGACTTTGTACCACTGGGTTGGTGAAGACGCCTAAGTGGCGGAGACCCCTCTTATAATTTGGCTATGCACAGTGTAATTCAAACTTTGTCATATTGACACGATGATATCTATGGTCTATATTAATCAGAGTGCAATCTAATAACTAGCATGCAGAAAAAAATCTGCAAAGCTGCAAACCAACAAAATAATAGCAGACTTTATCTCACATGGCGTTTCTTGAGTGGTTTTTAGTGCGTTTTGGAAAATCAGCCTCAGACAAGTTTCAAATCATTCCTCTTTGAATATAATTTTAAATACACCTCGTCATTCACATGAAGCGTATTTCACAAGTGTAATCGCAAGCCGTTTTTTGGATGCAATTTACAGCTGTAAAAATAAGTGACATCAATTCTTGAGGCGTTTTTCACTTGTAAAATCCCCATAATCAACAATGGGGATAGGATCTTTCAAAATACGTCTCTAGTCAGGTGTTTTTATACTTCATAAAAACGCCATGTGAACATACCCATACTCACCGGTGGCAACAGGATTTACTAAATTAAGTCCAAAACCTCCAGACACAGTAAGGGCATGTCCCCAAGCAAGGGTTTTCGGACGTTTTTTCAGCCGGTTTGCGGTTTTGCAGACCGCCTGAAAAACCGGTCAAAAATTAGCACAATGGTGCTCTATGGAAAACCCGTGCCATAGTCCCCACTGCACGGGTTTTCCGTCCGGCGGTTTTTCCGTCCGCGGTCCGGCCGCAAAACATTGTGCAAGCACAATCTTCCGTCCGGTTTCCGGACGGAATCTGTGCATCTCAATGTGAAGGGCAAGGGAGATCGTGGAGAAAAGCCGCCCTCCAGCCCCCGCCCGCGCGGCCGTGGGGACGGCCGTAAAACAGGACAAATAGCGGCCGGTTATTTGTCCTGTGCCGTGGGAACGCACCCTAATTCTGTCCAGTGTCCTGACTGCTAGCTGTGGTTTCACAGCAGAAGAAAAAAGGGTTAAAAGTTGTTCTATACTCACGGCTAAATATGATATGACTACCCATTTTGGCAGGGACAGCCGGTTACTTAGTGTTTAGACTGCTGCTTCAGTCATTGTTCCCTTGTTACAAAATGTACTATTGAGCCATAAACAGCATTACTCAAAGAGGTGTCCCAGAATAACAGGAGGAGAAGAAACAGTATATACAATATTCCATATACTCCAGAGAGTCCACTCTCGTGTACGTCCAGTGTTGGCATATTTGATGCATTATATTATAGAACTATATAATAAATAATTTATTAACAATTCTGTTATGAACTGTTATTATTAATGCAAATGTCCTCACTGCCAGAAAAAGTGATCCAAAAGTACTATAGAGAAGGAGGGGAAAAATTAATTCCGGTGATTGTCCTTTGATCCCATATACGATCTACAGACTGAAAGTATGGAATAGGCTGTAAAATAGTCTATAGCAGACCTGCACAAAATGGCAGGATGTAGGGGCTAAAACTGCCCAGGAACGCCGGGAAATGGCCCAAACTGGGCTCTGCCCATACGTCACAACTTTTTAGATAGTCAAAGAGAGCCCCTTATGGTTGATTGAGTGGAATATATTGTTTTTTCATGTTCTGTATATCTATATGCTTTTATGGTTTTTCTTTTACAAATTAGCACAAAATCATCTGAATACAGTCATTTATATAGTACAAATTGCAGCAAATTATAAAATATAATGTACGTTGTAGCCTACTATGCAGTTAGGAACCGGTGAGATGCTTTTTTGGGACAACTAGAAAGCCAATTAGTGTGAGTTAATTTATCAAGTCAAAAAGAGGGACAGTTATGTAGCAAAGAGGGATTTGGATCAACAATAGGGACTGTCCCTCTAAAAGAGCGGCACTTGGAAGGTATATGCTACCGCCCAAGCATAAAGCCTTCCCCTTTGTGGGCCGTTGCAGGCCGCCAGTAATCCTTCGGCGAGCTGTATGTTGTACAGGCCTGGTCTACAGCTTGCTGCAGGTTGGACTTATAAGAAAGAGGAAATGTAAATCCCAGGAGCTGTTCATGCACATGAGCATTTTGGGTCATAATTCAAAATGGAACAGGGCTTCAGATTGTATTCTAGCCAGCAAGTTGCCAGTGAAATGTATAACATGCGATGGAGCCGTGCTATGTCTTATCTACGCAGATTGCTCATGGAGGTATGCATTGGACCACTGAAATGCACGGACACTATTTGGGATTCAAGTGAAACAGATCCCAAAATTGCTTGCAGGTATTGAGAAGAGTCAGCTGAATCCACTGAAGTGTAAGGAAGCAGTTTATATCCGTCTCTTCAAGGGGATGATCATGAAACCAAATGTGCTTGCTTCTGTTGGAGATTGGTAAGATAGCAGTCTTGTTTGACCAACAGATGCAAAATGTGTACAGCCAGCTTTAGGCTGGGTTGACTTGACATTTTTCCAGGCGCATTTTTAAACATAGGAATGGGGATTTGGGAGAATGTTTTGCAGTTGTATTTGTAAGCTAAAACCAGGACTGGTATGTACAGAGAGAAAAGGTGTAATAGGAAGATTTGTATGTCTCACACCTTTTAACCCCTTAGGCCTGAAATGGTCTTAAAGGGGATGTACCGCTTCATCAGCTCATGTGTTGACTCTTACTTTCAGTTTCTCAGTTCCTAAAATCCAAGGGTGTTTTTTCTCCTCCCAGCTGGGTGTTTCCTAATTGAAGGGGGATGACATCATCCCCCCTTCACTGTTCATGCTCGCTCCCGAATCAGTGTGTTTGTTTTAGATCAGTGGGAGGGGATAGCACATCCCCTCCCTCTCTGTCTGAGTCCACATGTCACTGTGTCGTTCCTCTCCCTATGCAGTCTTATTTTGTAAGAGCTGTTTACATACCAAAGCCCTGCATTCAGTCTAGACAAGTCTTCTATGAACTCAGAGCTCTGATCTCTTCTCCTCTCACAGCTGGAGGTTTGTTACAGTTGAATCCAGTCTTCTATGAACTCATCCAGAGCAGCACAGATCTGTCTCCTTTCTATGTTTAGGCACAATTCTGCTGTTTTCTGTAGAAGCAGCTGCAGTGTTACTGTGGAGCTGCTGGGTGTGCAGAGTGAAATGTTGCCGGCCCCTTATTCTGATTGAGAGAGGCAGGAATGCGCGCTCCCGTGAATATGAACGGGGGCCGAACAATGTACAGTTTATTACGGTCGTGTGGTTACCTATTATGCATAGGTTTTTATTTGTGTGTATAATATTTTAACAATAATTTATTAAATATTATTTTTATTTTTTAAAGTCTTCCGACTTTTCTTTTTTTTCTTTTAAAGGAGTTATCCACTGGAGAAAAAGGATGTTTTTTAACAATATCTTTTCCAAAGTTAGGCAGTTTTTTATGTACTTTTATTACATTTTCTGTGTGTTTCCTGAATCAGCTGTTTGATGACAGGCAACTTAAAAGTTCTGTGTGTCCAACACAGAGGAAACAGCTCTGTGTCGGGCCCATGAGATCAGACAACCTAAGTCGTTTGGCTTTTTTAGGCCAGGCTTTACAGCCACATTCCTTTGGTTCTGACCCCTGAGGCTTTTAATATGAGGAAGGAAATGGGGTGTGTACTGAGAATGAGGTTGGGAGACAGGAGGACAGAGAAGAGTCAACAAAGGATCCTAAAGCTTGTAGTTTAACAAGGCAAAGAAGGGAGGCTCCAAACTTCAAAGGAAAAGTACAAATTACTGTAGAAAACATCACAGGGCAATGAGTAAAGATTATTTGGGGGGTGGTTGCCAGACACCCCCTTTAGGTTCTCAATAAACCTGCACTTTAGATCACTAACTTTCAACCATTCTTCCAGAAAAAAATGTTTTCCTCCTTCAGGCTTCTCCATCACTACTGTAATAAGTGGCAGCTTGTTGTTGAACACTTTTCGTGAAACCTTAAATAGGTTCCAATGAGCACCACAGAAGAGCAGCACCCTGGTTCACAACTCTTCTGTCTTTCAACACCATTATGGTTGTTGTTACCTTGTACATACAGTCCTCTTCCGAAACTTTGTGGAGAGGTCATATGAAGAGAATTGTCATCTGAAAGAAACTCATCATCCGGAACCTTTCTCTGAAAACACAAAGAGGCTTATTATTTACACAGGAAATGTGATCCGCAGTATTTGTTCTGAGATTTGTTCTGTGGTGGCACCAAGACATCAAAGATGTGTCTTAAAAAATAGTACTTCAAGGCAAATGCAAGGAAAAGCCTATGTTTCAATCTGTAATTATTTAGTTAGGAGCCGTTCAGACTCTAATTCTCTTAAACAAGGGCTGCTTGCTAGACCCGTGTATGTTCTAGTGTTATATTAATAACATGCCAAAACTAGCAGATAATAACATGGGTTCTCCGCACTCTAGTGCACATCTGGTTTTCACCCAACTCTTTTAAAAGCATTATGCAAATGGCTGCACTTTCATGAAAACCACCATCTCATCATCTTTGCAATGCATGTACTTATCTGGGTCAAGCGAGCATGTTCCAACCAGTATGCACATTGTATCAACAAAGAGGATTTGGGGCTGTTTCATGGCTGTTGTGTATATGAAAGGTCTTATCTGTATTCTGACCAGAGGTGAGATACAACTGCTATCTCTGTCCTTATACAGCATCTATAACTACTGGTTAGGCTATGTTTACACAGCACAGGATTTTGGTCATTTTTTCAGCAGATTCAGTATTTTGAATCCGCGGAAAAACCGACCATAGCCTGTGCTGTGTAGCCCGCAATAGAAAATCCATGCTGAAGTCTACACAGCACTGATTTTTTTACTGAGGGAAACCAAAAACTAAAAATATCCGGTGGAATATAGAATAGAATAATCTATATTCTGCAGGAACGATGTTGGATTCCCACATGCCCTAATGTACTGAGCCACCAGGAATCTGAAATCCGACCGCCATTTTTTGTGCAAAAAACGCACACAAAAAAACAGCAGTGTGGAACTAGTGGTATGGACATTACTCCAGATTTTCCCAGGAGTCATTTTTCAACAGGAAAATGCCAGGCTGCATGTTGCTAACCCTTCTGGGAGCAGCCTGCATGGTCTATACATGCTGCTACCATGACCTGTAGCACCTCCTAACTCATCTCTTATCCAAAACATTTGATAGATCATTGGTCATACAGCACTAAAACATAACAAAAGCCCTACATATTTGGTATTGCTGGAATCATATCAACCTGCAGAATAGAGATAGCACAGCATTTATACCAAAGAGTGAACGCAACAAAACATGGCGCAAGTAAACTTTTATTTCAGCCCACTTACAATTTTTTTGCAATTTCCCAGTATATTTTATAGTATGGTCAATGACACCATTAGAAAGTATAGCTTCACCTGCAAAATAAAAGCCATTATATGTCTTTGTAAATGGAAAAATAAAGAAGTTATGGCTCTTGGAAGGCAGGGAGGGAAAAACTAATGTGGCAAAAAAAGAGGTTAATAACCTAACTGATAGTTAATATATTAAGAAGAGAATAGTAGCGCTCTTAATATAATAGAGAGGACTGACACTGGGACATAATCCACTGTAACTGTCATATTTATTTATATTAGAACAAGAAGAACGCGTTTCACGAATGCCGTGCTCGCTTTATCAGGTTATCCTGATGAAGCGAGCACGGCACTCACGAAACGCGTTGTTCTTGTTCTAATATAAATAAATATGACACAGTTATAGTGGATTATGTCCCAGTGTCAGTCCTCTCTATAATATTAGTACGAGCGCTACTATTCTCTTCTTAATATATTAACATATACGCTTCCCGTGGACTCACGTGTGCGGAGGATCCCCGAGTAAGAAGAGATCGTTTTTGGCAGCTCTGGTGTGGCTTATCTCTAATGAGATAATTTATGTGCTTTTTATGTGTACCATTCTGTACAACTGCCTCAGGTGAGCAGTGATTATACTGCATTTTACATTTAATATCGTTCACCGCACAGAGTGCGCTTCTGTTCCCATTTTCCTTTCTTTTCAGCACACTGTTCTGTAACCTAACTGATGGCACGCCAAGGCATGTAAGTGCCTGTATTTCTGAGTGTGGAACTCATACTAGATACTGAATAAATCGAGTTGTTTTGGATATTTTGTTTCCATTTTTTATCATTTACATATCATTAACATATCAATACTCTGATTTCCATAATTCTAAAACTTTTCCTTCTTGGTGAAGTGTATGTCCGCCATCTGTTGCAGCTTGTAATATTGCACATACTTTAGGCTCATGACATTAAAGAGACTACCAAAGTTATACAGAGAAAATAAAAAGGAGGAGCCAATAGGATAAAATAACGAAAAAAAACGTGTACTTACCTCAAAATTTAACGTGCTAAAGGGTTTTTAAAGCCTATATGTTGTGTGCTGAGGGAAGCACTCTCTTTGTAATTATGTCTGAAGTAACAGGCTATGGTGCTAAACCCCCAAACCCACCCAAATGATGGAGCAATTTCAAAACATAGGGGGGACCTGGTTTAGGTTGAAAAAAAAAATGTTGCCCCTTAAATTTTATTTTAAAAAACCATTTTCAAGTTTTAGTTTTTTTCCCTTAGCAGAAATTGCTTTAGAATAATGTATGGGGTACTTTTTTTACCTCCAGTTGCAGATATGATTTCTGGCTGATGTAACAGCCTCTGTTAGGCCACATGACCTGTACCTGTGCTTTAAACCCCTTCCCAACACTGGACGTACCCATATGTCCTAATGGGAAGGGACTTTCCGCAAATGGACATATGGGTACGTCCTGGACATCGTGCGGGCTCTCAAGCGGGGTCCACACAATTGGAAAAACCAATGTAATTTAAACAGCCCAATGCCCGTAACATAAAATTGGTGAGACAAAAATTAATGAAAAAAACGTATACCAGTGACAAAAACGAACCCAACAAGGCAAAATCCCCAAACCTAAAGCTACTGAGACATGACTGAATACATAATAATGGTTATAGTATGTTGGTTAGATGAAAATATCACCATATTATGTATTAGCCAATCTTTTAGGTTTAGGTTTGGAGATTTTGCCTTGTTGGGTGCGTTTTTGTCACTGGTATATGTTTTTTATCATTATATGTTTGTCTCACTCAAAGTTTTGCCAGAGATTGTGGGAAACTTGTGCAAACAATCAGCAACCTGTTGGTCAGACAAGAAAAAGTAAGTGAGTGAATGATGCACTTCCTTTTTCTTACTAGTTGGCAGGCTGCTGAATGTATAATTTGACCACAATCTCTGGCAAAATTCAGGTTAGGGCGAAACATAATCCAAAGCACAACACTAGTCATGTGCCATAACATTGACATCTTGATTCCCATCACTGAGCAGTGATCCCAACAGTACAGCTTTTGGCGGCTGAGGCCAATGTATGGCTACAGGAGTCACATTCTGGTAAACAAAACTTTTACACTTGACTTAAAGATGTGTGTACAATTTTTTAGTTATTTTATCCTATTAGCTGCTCATTTACATTTTTTGTTTAAATTGGATAACCTGTCTTTGTGACTCAGTGGAAACAGGTCTGTAAAAGCACCAATATCTTCACAAATACCTTGTATACTTATCTAATTCTTAAAGGGGGTTTGCCACGAATTAAAATTGACGTGGGAAGCTTGTAAATTAAATAAACATTTTCACCATTCATCATTATTAAAAATTCTGCACTGTTTTTGTTTTAGCTGCTCCTTTAGTGATTCATTGTTTACAGCTTGTCTCCATGGAATACGACCAGGGCAGAGAGCTCCTCAGTCCTGGTCGCACATGCTCAGACATCACCTCTCCTCTCAGGCAGCTACTGAGTGTTCAAACCCCAGGTGCTGTCATTCTACTCGTGTTCTCTGTGCTCCTTAGTAATTAGTCAAACAGTGCAAATAAATAAAAAAGAAACCTCAATGAGGTCTGTGCATTGATAATGAGAAAAACAATCCACAGGTTTGGTTCCTGCATGATTTGAACCGAGGACCCTTGTGCTGTGGGGCAAAAACTTTACTTCTGAGCTATACATTGTAGCTACTCCCAGTTCTATACATAAACAGACCTAAACAAATCGCACACGCCTCCTTCTGAGCACACAGAGCTGGATGCAGGAGGTATGAAATGAGACTGTGGCAAAACCTCTTTAAGTCATATCATATGTAACACTACATCATATGATGTTAACTAATATTACTATTATGTATTCTACTCTTCTTGTCAGAGCACTTACCATTTGGTGTGGTGATTGTATCTTAGGTGGATGGAATTTTAAGGTCCCTGTCTGGGATTTAGTACTTTGTCCCAGTGACGGCTACAAAACAAGAGGAAATTATCCTTAGTTTATTTCCTTTTTGTTAAAACTTGTCCAACTCGGTAGAGACAACACCTGTAATGGGCAATTATCCATAAGGGGCAATATATATGTAACAGCTTCTGTTAATAATATTTCAGATTTTTTAAACAGTCCAAATTTGTTTGTGTTGCTATACAGAATTGGTAACTGCACATCATGCTCTAAGAATGAAGCAAATTCATTAGAGTCCCCACCCACTTTTAAAGGGGGTATGTTTGTCTCAGACATTTATTGCCATCCACTTTTTAACTATTCCACAACGCTACTTTTTGAATTAAAACCGCCCCCGGATGCAGCAGATGGGGGACCTGTGAAGCACGCAAAATATATACTTTTCAAAGCGGGAAAAAGGGGTGGGCAGAGGTGGGGAGATCGCCTGGGCCCTCCCCTGCCACCTTAAGGGGCGCGGGCAGGCCCCGCCCCTCGCCGGGCCCCGCCGCTGCCAGGGGGCCGAAGCGCCGGCGGCCCTTTTTTGACCGTTCTGGGGAGCAAGGCGGCTCCCTGCTCCGCGAAGTGCCCCCGCCCCCCCGGGAGGATCGCGGAACCCCCGGGTAAGCCGCAGGCCGACACAGCGGGGCCTTTTCCGGTTCCTCACAGGCGCTGAGACCCCGCCCCGCCCCGGGTGCGGCTCACTGGCAGCGTTCGATGAAGTGATTCGGCAAAGCTGCCTCCCCAGGCCAAGCGCCATAGGCCGTGCGCCCGAGGAGCTGCCAGAGGGTGCCGGGGCCTGGAGGGGCCCGAAGGGGAGCGGGGCCCCGGGGAAACAGGTAAGATTGGTTGTTTTTTTTATGCCTGTGCCCCTATTGCCTCCTGAACCCCCTAAACGCCACCGAGCCCCAATACCTCCCTGTAGCCCCTATATCCTACCTGAGCCCCTATATACCTCCCGACCCCCTATAAAAAAAAACCCCCACCTGTACCCCCTAATACCTGCCTGACCCCCTAACCCTACCTGTCCCAAAACCCCTACCTGTGCCCCTATATACCCTATTCCCCTATAGCCTACCTATACCCCCTATATACCTCCTTTTGGCCCCAAAACCCCCTACCTGTACCCCTATATCCCGCCTGTAGCCCCTATTACCTCCTGTACCCCTATAAACCCCCTACCTGTACCCCTATATACCTCCCCTGTACCCCTAACCCCTGCCGTAGCCCCTAAAAACCCTACCTCCCCCTTATACCTGCCGTACCCCTATACACCTCCTGTAGCCCCCATACGCCGCCTTACCCCTTTTAACACCCCCTGTACCCCTATAGGGCCTCCTGTAGCCCCTATATACCTGCCTGTACCCCCTATAACCTCCCGTAGCCCCATACCCCCTTCCCTTTCCTGTTCCCCCCTAAATATATGTAGGGAAAAAAAAAATACGCCTGCCTGTAAGCCGCATAAAACCGCCTATAAGCCCCCAAAACCCCTGCCTTGGCCCCTACCCTGCCTTGGCCCCTTTTTTTGCCTCCTGGGGCCCCCATACGCCTGCCTTGGGCCCCCATTCACCTCCTTTGGGGGCCCCCATATGCCGTTTGGTGGCCCCAAAAACGCCTCCTTTTGCCCCCCAAAAAAAAAACCTGCCTGTTTGGCCCCCATTTTGCCTGCCTGGGGCCCCTAAACCCTGCCTGTGGCCCCCCATACCCTGCCTGTGGCCCCAATACCCTCCCTAGCCCCCATATCCTGCCTTCCCCCTAGCTATATACATGCCTGAGCCATATAGCTAAAAACCGCTGAGAGTGACCCTATATCATATACCCCCCTGATGCCCCTAATTATATACCTACCTCCAAAGGGGAAATATACATATCCCCCGCCTGAGAGGGGCAATCTATAACCAACTGGGGATTAATACCAATAATTAAGGTTTTTCTAGAAATGTGAGGTTTTCAAAATATTTGGGTGCCAAATCGCGGACATTATTGGCCGGGAGCAATCACATGAAGGGTGAACGGGATGGAGAAGAAAAGGAACGTGAAGCGCTGATCAAAAGATGTCTCCGGTGTTTTCACTAAATGAAACTGCAGTGTAACCCTTATAGGGGCGCAGGGCGTCACATACAACTAGTACCTACCACACGGGTCACTGTATGGCGTGGAAAAATGTAATCAGAGGCTGTGTCAGCTGATATCACATGTGGGGGGTTGCGTTTTGGTCGGGTCTGCGGGATTATTTGCCCTTAAGTATAATTTTTTGGGGTTTTTGGTTTTGTAGGAGTTTTTTTTAGTAAAAATCATTCGTCCGGGTAGATTTGCTCCATGATCGGGGGATTATTTAGTGACTGTTTTTTAGGGGATTACACTGTCATAGGAGGGAGCGATTTTGAAACGAAAATTTTTTCAGGGCCGATTTTCATTTGCAGTGAGCGAGGAGAGGGCAGGGGCTATGTGGGAATGCAAAAATTAGGACAGGGACCTGCCAGGGTTGAGAGGGAAAAGTGGGGGGGGGGATTTTTTGGGGGGGGGGACGGGGGTGGGAGGGGGGGGGGCCATTTGGGGTACTTTTCCGCCAGGGCACCAAAATGCCTTTCCCGGGCCCCAGTACAGTATCTCACAAAAAAGGGGAACTCCCACATTTTTGTAATTTTTGTTTATATCTTTTATGGACAACACTGAAGATATGACGTTGATACAATGTAATGTAGTCGGTGTGCAGCTTGTATAAATTTGGTGTGCCCTCAAAATAACTCCCAAACCAAAACATTTTTTTAGGATACAGCACTGCTAAAATATAAACAAAATAATCAAGGTGTGCACGCACCTCAATCCTCCATAGTACAAATACAAAAAAGCAGCACCACCAAAACTCATAAAAGGATAATATAATCACCCAAGTCAGTACATGCTATGTTTAAACACAGCCATCATTGTCTAAAGTGAAAATGGGCAAATTGTGCCCAACATGTCAATATTTTGTGTGTCCACCATTATTTTTCCACACTCCTTAACTCCTTGGCAACAAAGCTTCCAGCGCAAAATACTTTGATCGAACCGTTTGAGAAAATTAAGTTTTCGAACATCTGGATTTTTTTCGAACTCAAACCGAACATTTTTGTTCGTTCAAAAATTCGATTTCCCATGGCGATCAACACGCCATTTTAATAGTTTTCAGCACTTTTCGCACTTTTGGCAGCCATCCAAAACAGGCAAGCACAAAGAATGTCAAACGCATCACTGAGGGTAGGCCTCATTCTCAAAATCACGACCTGTTCTTTTATTTACTGTATTCAAAACTGAACGCATTTTTTACTCACCGTTTTACTGACAGACGCTCTCTTTTCTGTCTGCTTGCGTATGCCGGCTAAATTGTTTATTAAACATTTTAGAAAAGGGAAAAGTTTTCTGTTTAGGTTAGTTAGGGGGGTTTTTGTTGGGGGGTGGCCAAGCTTAGGGGGTCAAAAACTTTAATCTTTTTCCACTCATTAAAAAAACAAAATTAGGAGTTTGGTATTCTGGCTGTCTCCCCTTTCCCCCACCAAGCTGTTTTTTTGGCAAAAATTTGCAGGCTCACAAACCCCCAACTCTGGGTGGATTATATTCAGGTGCTTGGGTTTTCTAAATCAACTCATCCCCCAAAATTCCATTTTTTCGTTTTGGGTGAAATCTTTTTAAAAAACCTCTCCTTTTTCCATCAAAGAAAATTATTCTAAATAGTGGTTTTTTGTTTTAAAATTATTCTGAGTGGAAAAAGTTTATTTTCAGTCTTGGGGTTCAATTTTTATAACCCCCCAACCATCCCCAAATCCCTATACAAAAGAAACTATTTTTAAATAGTGGTTGGTTGGTGAAACCACTGAGTGGGGGAAAAAGTTAATTTTTGGCATTTTTTGGGGTGAAAACCTTTCAAATAAACCGTATTATTGTCCCTACAGATCTATATCCAGAAATAAGTTTTTCCCCTGTTGCTAAAATCTTTCAATTTAAAAAGTTAATTTTTGCCAGCTTTTAAAGTTCCACATAAACCGAAAAACCATGCGTTATTTTGAAACACAAATAAAAAATTATAAAATATTTAAAAATTTAATAAATATATAAATATTTAAAACTTCTCTCTCTTTTTTTTACATAATCTTTGCCCCCCACCAACTATTTATTGCTTTTGCATGGGGGAGAACTAAGGTGGGAAGCGAGCAAAAAAAGAGGAGGGAAGTGAAGAAGAGGGACGAGACAAAAGGGCCCCCTTCCTGTCCCCGGCAAAACCCCCAAATAACCACATATCAGTTGCAGACCGTCAGACCTTTTAAACATTTTCTCAGTTCCCTTGGCTCTCATTTCCGAACGGGATTGCCACTGTTTTTTTTCAGTGGTTATCAGACCCTCATCCGCGGTTTTAAAACCTCCTCTTTTCCTCTCATTCCGGCCACAAATGTTAATCATCATTAGTCCAACCCTGGGAAAAAATGGGCCAATGGGCAGAACCCCAAAATAAACCACTCCCCAAAATCCCTATTCTGAAGACTCTTGATCACACAATGTGGTTGGGGGAGAAGGCTTTTTAAAAAGCAAAAGGGGTTTTTTCTTTTCTAGCCCCAAACGCGTTGCTTCGGGAGGAGAGGTCCTTTTCGTCGCAGAAAGTGAAATGGGGCTCCTTCCAAATTTTCCATTCTTTTCCCCCCGGGTTTTTTTTGTATTTCAAAGGGGGTTTTTGGGCCCCCCCCAATGCAGGACCCCGAAACGCCTCTACCGCGCACCTCCTATAGCAAAGCCCCTGCTTGCAAGCTTCCCATTTTTTTTTGTTTTTTTCCATTGAAAGGAATGAAGTATTTTTAGCCTCTCAATTTTTTTCTGTCATTTTTTAGAGCCAAATTTTTTTTTCACTAATTTTCCACGATCCAGTTTACTGTTAGGATGGAAATTTTCCAAACTTCTCCTCACCTGTATAAGGGAAAAAATTAACCCGAACATCTTTTTCCCCTGACTTTTAATGGGGTTTTGAGTTCGAATCAACCGAACACTACAAATTTCGAATTCAAAACATCACAACGGGGGACCACTGGAAACCCTTTCCCCTCCTCCAAAACAATATATACCTTTTATTATCCATTCTTTCATTTTTTTCTAAAAATTAAAAAACTGTATAAAATATACAAGACAATCTAGTTTACCTAGTTTAGGGATGCTGACTAGGGTGTACTATTTCCAAGGGGTTGTCCCTATCGGGACGGTTACCCCCCTTAGTGCCTTTTTAGGTAAAGTTCTCTGGATAGGGAATTTCAGAGGTAGATTATTACAATTCTTTTGTCACACCTCTTACCATATCTTGGTGGTTTTGCCCCTATCTTGATACATATAGGGGACGTACAGTGATTGGACTTCTTAATCTTGAACGTGGTCTCTGTCAGTCTATTATTGATACTTTTTTGGCTATATAGCCCTAGATAATCTTTTATGGTTGGATAATAATAAAAGTTAGATTTTAAGGGTTGGATTATTTTTGGATTTTTTTTGTTTGCTTTCTTTACCCTGCTTTGACCATTTTGGAGAGTTTTTAATCTTTACAGTATGTAGATAATTCATTTTTTTCAAATCCTCAGAGAGTTCTTTGCCATGAGGTGCCATGTTGAACTTCCAGTGACCAGTATGATAGTGTGAGAGCAATAACGCCAAATTTAACAACCTGTTCCCCATTCACATCTGAGACCTTGTAACACTAATGAGTCACATGACACCCGGGAGGGAATATGGCAAATTGGGCAAAATTTGTCCATTTTCACTTAGGGGTGTACACACTTTTGTTGACCAGCGGTTTAGACATTGATTGCTGTGTTGAGTTATTTTGAGGGCACACCAAATTTACACTGTTATACAAGCTGTACACTGACTACTTTACAATGTATCAAAGTGTCATAATCCTCAGTGTTGTCCCATGAAAATATATAATACAATATTTACAAAAATGTGAAGGGTATACTCACTTTTATGAGAATACTGTAGGCTGACTAGAGTTATGCCTATGCTTGCACAATGCTATAGGGTGAGTGCATGATATACTGTTCACCTATTCCTATCTTAAAGTTTTGGCATACCACACCAAGAAGAGCACCTCCTATTTCTCGTTTTCTTGGTCTGCATGAAGAAAATCACTGACTTTCCATAATTAGATTATGCAAAGGTTAATAGTCTTCTCAGAATCAAATTAGTATTCTTGGTTTAAAGCCAGACTGGTTTATATGTATAATTTCAGCAAGGACTTTACAATAGAAAGTCGTTTAAGTTGGGTTAACATTTTAACATCGCTGTGCAGGAAAGCAATGAGTCAATAATATCTACATCCAGTTGGATCTTTCCCCACACTTGTGAATGAAAACTTTCAGAGCGTTTCTCACTGTGTTAGGGAGCCACATAGCTTGACAGCTTCAGAGAGATTGAGAGTCTGCAATGATTTTCTCTATTAAAAAAATGTCAGACTCCGAACTGAAAGCCTTAAAGACCTCTGAAACCACAGATTGGTATCAGAGTCAGTCACATTCTAATACACATCTGCTTCCATTTTGGTATAACAGTGAACCTCTGTCTGGTCCAACAATAGACAGGTCTCCAATGGGAACGACTTCTACTAGGGCCAAAATCTAAAATTAGATGGAGTAAAGAATGGTCTGGTTATTGGACACATTACTAACCAGTGGAAGGCTTTCTGTACTTCAAAACACTATACTGGTAAAACGTACAAAATGTAAGAGAATGATCGGAATAGACAATGTCATGTGGGTGTTTTTGTCTCCACATTTCCTGAAGCTGACAGTAGGCCCAGTTAGGTCATTGCCATGTTCAGTGGGATCATTTGTATTTGTGAGGTAGACTGGGATTGGATCCAGGGTAAAAATTTAAGTTCAACAATGAGGTCTAAAGAAATCATTTTGGTCATAACATCAGGGGCATAACCACAGCTGTAGCATCCATAGCAGCTGCTTTAGAGCCCAGAGGTTGAGCGGGCCTACTCAGATGCAAGAACGTTTTACCTTTTTGTACAAGATAACATATTCATAGCCATCTGCTATTTAGCACTCATATGTAGATTGTCTGAAATATAACATTATTATGTATACCTTAAAGAGGTTGTCCAGCAAAACAAATAAATCAGAAATGGGGCCATGCAAACAGGGGGGAGACTTGTTTGTTAAAGGGGTAGTAAAATTAACGTGGGAAGTTTGAAAATTAAATAATAAACATTTTCACCATTCATCATTATTACAAATTCTGCACCGCTTTTGTTTTAGCTGCTCCTTTAGTGATCCATTGTTTACAGCTCATCTCCAGGGGATACGACCAGGGCTGAGAGCTCCTCAGTCCTGGTCGCACATGCTCAGACATCACCTCTCCTCTCAGGCAGCTACTGAGTGTTCAAACCCCAGGTGCGGTCATTCTACTCCCGTCCTTCGGACTAGTTAGTAATAAGTCAAACAGTGCAAATAAATAAAAAGAGATCTCAATGAGGTCTATGCATTGATAAAAAGAAAAAAAAATCCACAGGTTAAGTTCCTGCAGGGATTTGACCCTTGTGCTGTAAAGCAAAAATGTTACGTCTGAGCTACAGTGTAGCTACTTACAATTCTATACATAAACAGACCTTTTTTCACAAGAGAGGGAAAAGCATGGTGATGTCATCCTGCTTGGTCACATGATATGCAATTCAAACAAATCACACACGCCCCCTTCTAAGCACACAGAGCTGAAGAGCTGGATACAGGAGGTATGAAATGAGATTGTGGCAAAACCCCTTTAAGCTGATTGGAATGAGGAGAAGCAGCACATCGGACTCATGCCACTAATTCTCCCCATACCTGGTGGTATTTTACAGCACTGTAGCATTTCAGAGTAAAGCACACTTCACTGAAGCAAGGAAATCTGTGGTTATTTCATACTGCCCGTGGTTTTGGCAGCATTATCGAGCTGACAGGTTCTCTCTAAAATGTAACATACTAGCTTCCGGACTGGAAAGCCCTTCATGTAGAAATCCATTGCTCCATGAACATTTATAGATTTTCACAACCATCGAGAATACTTTTAAGCAAACCATAATGATAATTACTCAGTATAAACTCCCTTTACTGTTATCCTCTCTGGTTATAAGCTTCGCTATAGAGCCAGAGATTCCATACATTGCACCAATTAGGGCTGACAAGCCTGATGCAGCAGTGTGTGAGGTTAACCAGCTCTCTAAATGGTAAAAAAAAAATGTTTTATCTAAGAATACTGTGCAGGAAGTCTGACATTTTGTAAACCTAGAAGTTCCCTTTTTGTATGTATTTCTCAAACATTAGTAATTACATTAACCTATTCTACAGAGTTATGATGACAGGTCAATAGCCAGAAAAGTCATGAACGTGTAACATTTGTTAAAATTATTTTCCATTTCAGGGTGATTTCCTATGTAAAATGGTGAAGGGCCAGGGTGCTGGTGACAGATCAGTAAGTGGTGACCACCAGAGCTGGAGCTTCAGCTGTGGCAGCAGTCTGGTGCAAGGCAGCTACCCAAGTGTAGTTCTTACCTTTCTGCTATGTTTTTTTACATGTCTACATTGTCTATTAGGTGTCTGAGGCAGGGCCATCTTTTCCATTGGGCACACTAGGCAGTTGCCCTGGGGCCCCACAAGTATAGGGGCCCCAGGTGATCTGTGTATGTCCCAGGACTACAAGAAACATACCCTGGATCCCTTGGTTGTCTTTGCTTATTTAACTGTTTGTCTGATTTTAGGATGTGCCATGGTACCATGGTAAAAACCATGGTGGAGAAGGGAGCCAAAGGTTCCCTGCCCTGACAACTAGTCTTGTGGGTTGCAGGCTGCTGGTGTCCACACATAAATTGTGTGATAATATGAGTGTACTTGGGGTTGGCTAGAGGCATATCCTAGTGTGATGTCATGCATTTGGGCAGGGCCCACTGCAGTGCTATGCCCAGGGGCCCATAATGCTGGAAAGACGGCTCTGGTCTGAGGTAATCTGAAATGCAAAACTGGTCTCATTAAGGTTTGAGCTGCTGCTCTGTACCTCTCAATGCTTTACATCGCAGCTCTTTTTCTTAAGACTTGCTGATATGCATGTCTAGCACAAGCCAACATCGAAATTAGAGAAGACAGACCAGGGTGTGTCTTAGAAGGTCAGAGAAATGTTCCACTTTTGAAGCTGCTAATGCTTTTTTAAGACGGTCTAACACTTTGTAATTAAGTGCTCCTCCTTAAACTATTACTTAAAATTAGCGAGTTCATATGTGGTTAGTCTGAAATATTTCCCACTAATACAAGAGGTTCTGTTTCTATAATAAGAGCAAAAGTAGTGGGTACTAGCTATCCTTTATAGCATACTTGCTAAGCATCCCATTTTTTGGGACCTAAAAGGAGTGGGATTTATGCAATCTACACCTCCAAAATTGGCAATCCCTGGTCAATCTAGTTCGTTCCCTGGTGGATCTGGGGCTGGGCTAAAATCTCCTTGATTGGCGGCTGTCAACCACACTGTGTGGGTGGAAAAAGAACAATTCACAGGCTTTCTCTGTAAGTCCAGGCAGCAATATAATGTTGTTTTCCAAGATTACCAGAAAACCCCTACAGCCTTGAACTGCTACTCCAGTGCCACCGGTGCTCCAATCTCCCCTGCTGGTCAATGAGCAGTGCTGTCCCATTCATTGATCATGTGCCATACATTCAAGCTGTCAACTAAGGCCAGTATTTGGGTTGCATTCACGTAAGCAATGAATGGGACATCATATTTTAAAGCAGTAGGTGTTTTAATACTGCGAAGAATATCTTTGCAGAGGCCCTGTGGCATCCCCTGACATGCCTGTTGTAGTAAATACTTAGATTCCCTGTGAAACAACTCTGGAGCATCTTCTCTTATAACTGCTAGAAATGTATTACTTAAAGGGGTTGTATCATTACATTAAATGGTCTTCAGAATAAGGGGACAGTTAAAACAAGCAACTTTGCATTTGGATGTCTTGTTTTCACTGTCTCCCTTATCTTCGTTTTGTGTAAACACTGTTCCCCAGTGCCGGTCGGATTCCACCTCCTTTCATTTCATTGGCTGATGGCTCTACTAATTTACATTCTGTCTGGCCCCAGTCTTATTCACGGGAGCGCGCATTCCTGCCTCTCTCACTCAGAATAAGGGACCGGCAACAATTTCACTCTGAACAGCTAGCAGCTCCACAGTAACACTGCAGCTGCTTCTACAATCAGAAGACAGCAGAATTGTGCCTGGTGACTAATGCTCCTGCGTGTAAACATAGAAAGGAGACAGATCTGTGCTGTTCTGGATGAGTTCATAGAAGGCTGGATTCAACTGTAACAAACCTCCAGCTGTGAGAGGAGAAGAGATCAGTGCTCTGAGTTCAGAAAAGACTGTCTAGACTGAATGTAGGCCGGTGGTATGTAAACATACAGCTCTTACCAGATAAGACTGCCTAGGGAGAGGAACGACACAGTGACATGTGGACTTAGACAGAGGGGGGGGGGGAGCACACTGATTCAGGAGCGAGCATGAACAGTGAAGTGGTGGATGAAGTCATCCCCCATCATTTAAGAAAAACCAAGCTGGGAGGGGAAGAGTACAATGAAACACACGAACTGATGAAGCGATACATCCCCTTTAATCTGTCAGCTGGGTGTTACCATTCTCAATTTAAAAGGGATGTGTTCATCTATACACTGTCAGCAGTGATTGGACAATGTCAGACTGTGCAGGGACACACTCTCCATTGGTAAAACCCAGATGACAGATTGAGTAATACAATAACAAGAACCGCACCGAGTTATAAGAGAAGATGCTTCAGGATTGATTTCTACACAAGAAGTGTAATTTTTTACTAAAACAGACATATCATGACATACAGAAGCAGGGGCATAACTAACAATCATAGGGCCCCATAACAATATGAGATGGGCCCCTACCACTTACTGACAGGAACTGAAACAGCAGCATGAGTAGCTATAACTAAAAATATAAAGAATAGTGAAATATATCAGAGAGTAGTAGTGCTAGATAGCAGAGAGTCAGGCACTTGATATGTCCTACAAAATGTACAATGTCCTTGCACTGGATTGGGCCCTCCAGCTCTTGGGCCCCATGGCAGCTGCTATGGCTCCTACAGCTATAGATAACCATGGCCACAGGTACTGAATAAGACTATAAAAAGATATAGATCCCCAAGCTCAGTGTGACCCAACAGAGCCGATTTAATAAAATAGTCAATGTCAAATGTGGAAAACAAGCATTTCCAATAGAGAAGTACGTGCTATTCACAATAAGTTGGTGCTTGTAGCCTGGAGGCACTGGAATAAATGTCAGATAGTTTGTTCATCCTGTGATTTACATCTGACATATTCATCTAGCACCTCACTGGAAGTGAACTTCACCTTCCCCCTATTGTGTAAAGGAAATGTGGAAAACACACACAAGACACAACACAGATGGAAACCCGTTTGTTACTTCTAAAAGAACTTTAGCATAATATGGTGAAAAATGATATTATTTGTAAAATAACTTCACCCTATTTACCAGGTTGGTGAATTCAAGTTTCTGATGAGACTGTCCAATCCACCTAAGTACCTCCTCATTAAACTGTTTGAAAGAACACATAAGATTGTGGTAAGTAAAGCTCAACAGCAATAGAAGTAAACATAATGTCTTGAACATAATGTTGTGTGTAAACAAAGGATATATCAGATATAGACCGATACACAGACTGTGTGTATAGATAGATAGATAGATAGATAGATAGATAGATAGATAATCAGTAAATAGACAGATAATCAATAAATAATATAGATAAATGATAGACAAACAGATAAACAATAAATAGATTATAAATAGATAATATATAAATGATAGCTAGATAGACATATAGATAATCAATAAATAGATAACAGACAGATAATCAATAGCTATGACAGACAAACAGATAATCAATAAATAAATGATAGATAGACAGATAATCAATAGATGATAGAAAGACATGAGATAGATAGATAGATAGATAGATAGATAGATAGATAGATAGATAGATAGATAGATAGATAGATAGACGCAGTCATACAACAGTATATAAGATTCATTTGTAAGGTGACTTTGGTCATGCAACAGTCCCAGTAAGTCATTGTTTATTGTGGCAGTGACAATAACCTTTCAGGTTTCTCCAGTGAAGGGAACAAGGAATCATGCAGCAATTACAATATTTCAGACAAAGTAAGGGCATGTCCCCATGGCACGGTTTTTCAGGCGGTATGCGGTTTTGCACACCGTCTGAAAAAACGGCCGCAAATGAGCACAACGGGCTCCTATGGAAAACCCGTGCAGCAGTCCGCACTGCATGGGTTTTTCCGCCCGCCGCCCGCCACGAAAAACATTCAACATGCACATTCTTCCGTCCGGTTTTCGGAGAGAATATGTGCAAGTGAATGTAAAGGGGGAGGGCTCTTCTCCTCTGATTGCGGAGCAAAGCCGTCCACCCTGCGGCCGTGTGCACGGCACACAAACCGGACAAATACCAGTTGGATAAACCGACCAGTATTTGTCCATTGCCGTGTAAACGGGCCCTAATATTCAAACAAAGTGTGACCATCATGCAACCAAAGCCACTGTGGAGCCTCAGGGCTTGTCCCCACGGCACCGGTTGCTTGTCAGTTTTTCAGACTGTTTGCAGCTTTACAAACTGTCTGAAAACTGACAAGCAGTACTCACTCATAGACTTCAATGGAAAATCCGTGCAGCAGTCCCACTGCACAGATTTTTTGCTGGACTTTTTTTTTTCGAAAAACTTAGAACATGTTCATTCTTCTGCGGAACATGAACAAGTGGGTGCGAAGGGAGACGGCTTGAATCCGCAAACCGCAGACAAAAGCCGCCCCCCTGCTGCGTGCCAAAAACAGGCCAAATACCGGTCGGCATTTCCAGACTAGTATTTGATCTGTGCCGTGTAAAAGCAACCTTAGAATATCGGTAGAAAATCCCTCAGGAAAAAAGTCTAAAATAAAATGTTAAAGTTATTTCCACCATGGACATGTCCTACCAAAGGTCTGATAGATGTGAGCTGCACCAATGTAGAGAACCTGGGTCCCCTGACCCCATCTAGATTTTTAAAAACTGTAACCAATTTAATATGAGTGGGACATTATGGCATGTCTATGAATATACCTGCAGTGGTTTAGGTTCCAGCAGTGGAAGCTGATATTTATCAGTATGCACTTGAAAATGGCGAAGAGCCTAAAAATTAAGAAATATATATGTAACTGATTTAGTTCTGCATGATATTAAAATGACTCACAGTCAATCCTTTTATAGGGTCTGAGGGGGCGCTGCATTACTGCTCATGCAACCTCCCCTCCAACCCTGCAGTTGCTAAAACACAGTGTATCAATTTTACTTAAAGTTCACCCTTACATAAAAAGCTCCAAATAAATGGCATTATCTATATAGCTATCAATATAATGCTTTCCCAAAGAACATCCCCTTCTAAAATTCTGAGCTGACTTATAGAGTATTCAAGGAAATCTATATGACAACCAAAACGGAGACCACAGAACCTCAGTTATGTGATCCCAAACTCACAACTGGCAATTCTGTTGATTAATTACCTATTGGAGTTTAAGGGAACACCCACAGGACGTATTCTGCTGTTGAAAACTGCTTTGGATTATGTGGTTTTCAGCGAGTTTTTCATGTTATTCCATGTGGATTAATGGTCTTTTTTTTTACTTCCGGTTTATAGTCAGAAACTAATCCCATTCATTTCTATGTGGCTTTGGATGCGGATCCGCGTTAAAAACCATACAAATGTTTGGGGCACGTTTAACACGTTTAGTCATCTCCAGACATCAATAGAAACTTTCCAAGAATGAACATGTTCTAAGTTTTTGGACGGCGAAAGACTGACCACTGAACTACAAGGCGTATTTTCTATTGAGGTCAATGGGAATGGTTTACTTTTGGTTTTAGATGAGGTTCTCAAGTCGGAGTTCATGTGGATTCTGACTTGAAATACTCGTCGTGTGGACGTACCCTAACTTGACAAATATGCCATTCAGGAGTCTGGAAAATCAGGTGGGTTTCTCTTAGTTGTCATCCAGTGTCCTCAGAAAGAAATGAGACTCAACAAACCTAAAATCATTGTTAAGGATAAAAAGTCCAATTGACTTAAATGAAGCCAAACTGCAATACCAGACACAACCTATGGACAAGTGTGGTGCTGTTTCTGGAAGAAAGCAGCTCCTTTATATGCTGCTAGGTAATACGTCAACTAACTCTGCAAGGCTTCAAGTCTCCTTTTTTCCAGCTAAAAGGAAAGACCATTACTATACCTGCTTTGCTGGTTGTCCATACTGTAGAGCATTTATGTCCTGCAGGTCATCACGTTCATGTTTCTCTGGTTTCTGATAATAAATTGAATTTAATAATGTCACAATTATAACATTTTTAAAGAAGGTTGAAGTTATGCCACAATTTTATACAATGCAAATAACAGCCTAATCTTGGCATAAATACAAGGAAGCTGAGATATATTGTATTTCTCAGACTTGCAGCCAGGATTGTAGCTAACTTTGATCCCGGCCCTTTTAAACCCTTAGATGCTGCGGTAAATGTGACTGTAGCATATAAGTGGTTGAAAAACAGTGCTGTGCACCATTCTGATTCCTCCATCCCCACGATGAGATTGTGGGGTGCCAAACAGTTGTCATGGCAGTCAGGGGCCTGATGAAGGCCTTCAAAACTGATATCCTACTGATATCCTATAACAAGAGAGGTGTTACTGTATAATAAGAGAAATGTTACTGTTCACTGTTCTGTAATATATAACTATTGCGGAAAAGTGTACAAGCAATCGCGCCTCATAGTGGTCAAGTTCCTTAGGGGAATCAAAAGTACAAAGGTGAAAAAAATAAGTAAACTTTTAAAATACAGTAAAAATCAAAACATCCCTGGTTACAATTTAAAAAAATAATAATAATAATAATAATTCTTACACCTGAAGCGTAGGTGTGTCTTATAGTCCAAAAAATATAGTAAGTTGTTAAAGGGGTTTTCTCACTACATTGATTCATCAGTCCTGTTTTCTAGGTTTTATTTTTAAATTTAGGGGCAGTTTACAGGCTTTACTGGCTTCTACTGATCTGCAGTGATGAGCTGCTGAGGACACCAGGTCTGTAGCTATAGTGACCAGCACTGGCAGCCTATCAGGAGAGATCAAACAGGTCTGTAGCTATAGTGAACTGAGGAGCTGATGCAGCACATACAAAAGGGGATATCTCAGAATAGTTAGGACACTGCTAATGGACACATATTACAAAGTGACTTGTTTTTGCAAGATCTTTAACATAAAAAGCTATCCTTGTAGTGAGATAAACCCTTTAAGTATGGTCCTCAAACAGCTAGCTGCTATAGCTGGACGTGACAGGAGCATTGCAGTCACTCACCATATTTTTTTTAATTACTAACAAAATATCAGCACTGAGTGATTAAAAGTGATGACACAGCAGAAACTTAGTACTTTAAGATAACATATAATAGAAGTTCTGTAGAGACTTATTTGTGTATTATAGGGTAATGTAACCCCTGCTATGAACTATAATGAATATTAGAAGTCACTTCAGAGTTCTGTTAATGAAAGCTTTGCACCTGCCCATGTACAGCAGTGTTAGGTTTTTGATCAATGTAATTCTTCAATTATTGTTTTTTAACCTATTTTTAGATGTTTGGATTGTTTGTTGACTGCTTTTTGCCTGAAGTCAATAGGAACGCTCACAAGGACTTGACTTATATGCAAACTGTACCATTTGTGTTGTTTGAAGCCCTTGCTTCATGAATTGCGCATTTTCTGTGAGATCTGGTTCATGCTGTCTTCTGTCTAATGAAACAAACAGATGAATGATGAAATGTTTAGCATCATTTAAGAGGCACTCCCATCTCACACATTTACCAATTATCTGGAAACAATGGGTCACATTTGGCAAAGTGTCTCATAATGGACTACATTTGTTATGTGTTTTAGACAGCTTCGAGACACTTCTGATCCTCATCTGGCAAAAGGGTGTGGCCTCAGTAAACAGGGTGTGACTTCATGAAAAGGGTGTGGCTTAGCATGCAATGCAGTGTGCCAAAATTTTAGCACCGTTTGTTGCATAAAGAAAGCCAACGCAAAAAGAGTGGAAAGTTAGACCAGACAGTTCTGCGTCAGATTTATCAACACTATAGATACATGCAAGGTTATGCACATGGGGAAGAAAAATCCATTACTTGACTACATGTTAAATGGAAAAAGGCTGGGTAAAAGTGACATGGAGAAGGACTTGGGAAACCTGGTGGACAGTAAACTTAATTATAGCAGCCAGTGTCAGACAGCAGCTGCCAAGGCAAATAGGATCATGGGGTGCATTTTAAGGGGCATAGAGGCACATGATGGGAACATTATTCTCCCATTATACAAGTCACTGGTTAGACCACACATGGAATATTGTGTACAGTTTTGGGCACCAGTGCACAGGAAAGACATTGTAGAGCTTAACAGGTACAAAGGCGGGCAACAAATATAATAAAAGGGACTGGGTGACTGCAGATTCCAGAAATATTAGCAAGATTAGGGTTATTTAGTTTAGAGGAAAGATGGGTTCAGGGTGACCTAATAAATATGTTTAATACATCAAAAGGTCAATATAGAGATCTCCCCAAGATTTATTTATACCCAGGGCTGTATCTAGAACATGGGGGCATCCTCTACGTCTTGAGGAACGAAAGTTTCTACATAAACATAGAAAGGGATTCTTTACTGTAAGAGCAGTGAGACTGTGGAACTCTCTGCCAGAGGAAATTGTCATGGTGAATTCACTAACAGAGTTCAAAAAGGGTTTGGATGCATTTCTAGAGCGTAATAATATAACAGGTTATAGTGTCTAGGATTCTGGAGAAGGGTCGTTGAACCAGGGATTATTCCGATTGCCAGATTGAAGTCAGGAATTTTTCCCTAAAATGAGGACAATTGGCTTCTACCTCATTGGGGTTTTTTGCCTTCCTCTGGATCAACACCTTAGCACAACAGGCTGAACTGGATGGACGTCTCGTCTTTTTTCGGCCTTACAAACTATGAAACTATGTGGCGCATTGTAAGGGTATGTTCACACGGTGAAAATCGTATCCAAAAACGCTGCAGCAATCAGATCCAAAACAGATCCAACACATATCCAACACGCAGCTGTGTGTTTGTTTACGTGTTGGATGCAGCAGGGTCGCACCCTATCATTTTAAATAGGGCTGCTGCTGCGTCTTCAGACCAAAAATTGACATATCAATTCTTGGAATGAATCAGAAAGACGTAGTGAGACACGCATCGGCGTCCACACGAGTGATCGCCGATGCGTGTTTATAATAAAAAGCAATGTAAATCACATTGCTATTTATTCGATACGTGTTTGGGTCTGTTTGGGGTCCGACAGATGGATCCAAACATGTATCGAAAAGCGTATGTTACATGAAGTAAAACACGCCATGTGAACATACCCTAAGACCGTTTAGTCTAACTTTACAAAGAGTGAGACAGTCCTAATACATCTGCCCCACTATTTACTATACTGGAATAGTCGATTATAATTCAGAAACATGAAGCAAATCATGCCAACCCCAGATTATGGTCTGACCAAAAAACAAAGGTTATGTGGATGTCAGATGAATATGCTGCCCTGAGGGCATATTGCAGAGGCTGGTTCATACTTCTATTAGCCAATTTTTTTGTATCCTTTGGTTTACAGAAGAAAAAATAGATGAATCAGCTATATTTATGATGGGAGTACTCCCCCTGCCCCTCTCCACAGGCTGAAGGAGACCTTCTTAAAATAGTAAGCATACCATCATAAAGTTTTTTTGTCCCACACCTTAGTCCTACATGGGTGCTCTCATACAGCCCTCCTGTCCCCCCCTGTGAAATCCCTTGAGCAGCTCAGAAATGTCCCCAAACTGTCCAGGAGATCCCTAAACCTTTCACATTTGGAGAAAGTTTTTATAAGCCCATCTCTTTTGCGACCCAGGTTCCAGGATACTCCTAGAAGATTTGTCACAGTTGGAAAGTATGAATATTTATGGTGACTACAGGGGGTGCACCCATGTTGTAAGCCCCGGTTCACATCTGCATTGGAGGTTTGGTTTGGAGCCTCCATCCATCAAAAATGAAGCACACCATGATGGAAACCTGACAGACTCCATTGTAGTCATTTGGGTCCGTCGGGCACCATTGGTGTTTGTCATGTAACAGATCAGGACCTCCTTCTGTGATGGAGGCTCCAAATTGACCCTGCAACACAGATGTGAACCGGGCCTTGCATGGATGAAGAATCAAAGACGCAAGAGCACCCAGAAGCAAAGTTTAACAAGGGAGGAAAAGGTAAGTGTATTATAAAGTCCTTTTTTTTTCTTAAAGGATATGCATATGCCATTATATGCCGCATGTCAATGTTCCAGAGAACCACGTAAAGTAGATATTAAAGAGGTTGTCTCACTACAAGGATTGCTTTTCATCTTAAAGATCTTGCAAAAACAAGTAACTTTGCAATATATGTCCATTAACAGTGTCCTACCTATTCTGAGATATCCCCTCTTGTATGGGCTGCATCAGCTCCTCAGGTCGCTATAGCTACATACCTGTTAGATCTCTCCTGATAGGCTGCCAGCACTGGTTGCTATAGTTACAGACCTGGTGTCGTCAGCAGCTCATCACTGCAGGCCAGTAGTAGCCTTAAACTGACAAAACAGGACTGAGGTGAGATGAATCAATGTAGTGAGAGAACCCCTTTAAACTCCTTGGGCCTTATGTATGAAAACTGTCTAGTAGTAAGACTCTCTTTGTTACCCACAGCAACCACTCAGAGCTCATAGCAACCAATCAGAGCTCAGCTTTCATTTCCTCAGAACCCTATATGAAATAAAAGCTGAGCGCTGAGTGGTTGCTATGATCTCTGATTGGTTGCTATGGGCAACAAAGACAGTCTTACTGCTAGACAGTTTTCATACATAATGGCCCTTGTATTTGCACATGGGATGGAAGTCGTCTGTTTCTTTACAAGTACAAGATTTTATTTTTGTTCCTGAGAGTTGATACAAAGGAGTTGTACAGAAAGGAAGCGTTTTATACAAACATGCATTGTTCACGATTGTACAGTACCATCACTGCTGGCTCTGGCTGATTTCCATTTTGTGCCGTTACCTTGTCTGCTTTGTCTGGCATCTGAAATTTACACAGGAAATATGTGTATAGCATTTAGAAAAGAAAAAATATCTGAGGAAAGTAGCCAGAGGGCTTAAAAACAATTGCTGAAATCCTCCTTGATTAAAGAAGTATTGTTCTTAACAATGTGGTTCATTAGGTAATAAGGTCCTTATCTAATATACCGGTATAATGTTTGTGTTTTGCTTTTTCTAGATATTATAATTGTTGTAGTAATATTAATTAGTTGCTTTTCTGGAGTCACTATCAACAGGCTCCTGTGTATGATCTACACAGTTCTAAGTGTAGAGATGACATGACAAGATGCATGCACATGTATAGTATAAATGGGTCCATATTATCGACCTATAGATCATTGATGGGCACTCACAACAGTGGACCCTGTGCAAGAAAAGTAAATGGGCTCCTTGACTTTCAGTTTCTAATCACATGCAATATATACTATTCATAAACTCTAGGGATATTTGGCTTTTGACATTTCAGGATAAAGGTAACATTTCTTGAAAAAAAAAAAGTTAAATGCACTAAATGAGAGCACCTCTTCCCTTTAGATGCATATATTCAACTGTTTAATATTTCAGTACTTTTTGCACAACTTGCTGATCTCTAACAAGGAGCTTAAAGGGGTTTTGCCAGGACGTGAGTTACTTACCTCCTTATCAGCACAAAGTAGAATATAAACAAATATAAACAAATCACACTGAGTCATGAAGGCTGCAGGGGAGAGAGGGAGGGGAGTGAGGAATAAGGGAGCGTCTCAAAACTTAACTGAAATAATTACAACAGTGGATTCTCTATACAGCAAGACACCGGCTCACACACTGCACTTTCTCCCCAGCACCTTGAAGCTCATTCATTTTCCCTGTCATCAGATAAGAAGTGTTTCACGCAGGGCCTGTCAGCTCCTGAGTCATGTCTAGTGGAAGCTTTCAGGTAACTAAGAGGGATTGAGAAATGCTGTAGCTCTCTTTTTGTAATCACATATATTTAGAAAAGTGATTAAATACCCAATTTTGAGGATCCCACGTCAACATTACATCATGGCAAAACCCCTTTCGTGGCAAAATTCACAACAGGAGTTTGATCCCTGATTCACCCAATAAATTTAGGGGATTAGTTTGAATTGGAATTTAGTCCTCCTCCTCATGCAGCTCACATTTTGAAATCATGGGACCAAGACAACACCTTACAATTGATCTATAGTACCTCGCCATTGAAAGGCTTCAAACAGGATGCTCTCAGACGGATGTGGCCACTGAGCTTAAAGTGGCACAGAGTGTCATCAGCAGGTTGTAACAAAGATACAAAGATTGGAAGAGTCACATAAAGGCAAAAAAGTGGGCGTCCTTGTATCGCTTCATTGTAACCAGATGATGAATAATACACAACTCCAGGCACGTTTAAGGGAGGTGAGAGGCAACCAAGTGGCACATCAGACCATTGGTAATCATTTACTCCAGCGTGGTCAGCGTTCTAGATGACCGACAAGGGTACCCGACCACACAGCTAGGCACAGACATCATCGTTTTCTATGGGCAAGGGAACATCTACAATGGATGAGTGCCCAGTGGTTCTCAGTGCTGTTCAGTGAGGAAAGTTGATTTACTTTGAGCAGAAATGACAGCCGCCAATGATGCTGGAGACTTCAAGAAGAACACTATGCATATATAAGCTTAATGTATACTGCATCATTCTTGTGCTTTATCCAACAATTGACGTGTGTTTTTGTATATATGGAAATGATGTAGCTGTGGCCACAGCTTAGAGGAGTTAGGTAATGCCCTTTTGCTTTTAAATTTTGTAGCTTATACTAACACGAACAGCTGTGAACAAGAGCCTTTATAGCTTGAAATGCATAAGCGTTTGTGGCATGTTATCTGTTACCTGATTACCTATTTTTATGCTCCTGTTATTTGGATTATACAATAAAGAATACATGGTTTTACCGTAACCTTTGAAGCGCTGGATCATTGGATTTTCCAAGCAGGTTTTTTGTCTATACTGCAATAGCCAGTGGGGATCAGAGACACCTGGATGGAGAACCACAGATCTAAGCCAACACTACTTTATACAGCAACTGAAGAAGGGTGAGCCTACAACATATATAACACGTCAGGTACCATTGCCGGTCATCTAGCACGCAGACCACTCTGACGTAAATGGTTACGAATCAGTTGAGGTGACACTTGGTTACTCACATACAGTAGATGAAGCCCGACAAGCTCTGGTTTACTTTATGGTACCAGTTTTTAAGTGTATATCTCGAGATTGACCATCAGCGCTAATCCAAAGCATAGACTTGACTGGAGATTTTCATAACTTGTAATAATAGATTATTACTAAGCCAGGAGCTTCTCCACTCTGCATCTATACTTGCCATTTAGACTTTTATAGGGACTGAAGAGTATTGAGATAGACAGACAGACAGACAGATAGACGAGAAAGATACATGGACAGATAGATTGACAGATAGACATAGATCAATAGATAGAAAAACATAGACCAATAGACATGAGAAATATACATAGATAGATGGACAGATAATCATAGATAGACAGATAGGCAGACAGACAGATGTAGGTAGATAGACATACATAGACAGATAGATATGAGAAAGATACATAGACCGATGGACGGTTAGATAGACAGACATAGATAGACAGATAGATAGACCTGTTCCTCAATTTGCATAGCATTGACAGTTAGATGAGCAGATACACCTACCAACCATCTGCCACTACATCTATTTGGTGCTTTGCACCATCTACACAAGGTGTAACGTTCTTTATGCCGTCATGCATATCATAATACTTTGTTCATCTTACCATTTCTGATGAGAAAACTCTTGAAGAGGTGTCATCAATGTGATCAGGCTCGGGTATCTGTATGTTGGTATCTGGTGTTGGTGGGTGTCCAGTGACAACGCCAGAAGATGCCTGAGGACCTTTCAGTTGATGATGCGGACTTTCATCATCACTGGAAATTTGCCTTACAGAACTTGGTTCCTTAGAGTCTGGAAAATCTATCTTTCCTCTTATATTAAAGGTTTGATCGAGGCTGTCCAAGGGTGCAGCTTGGGTAACTTCAGACATGAGGGAGAGAGAGGTCTTTGTTGTATCATCTGCCTCAGCATGTTCCATAACCGAGGAGTCCTGTGCACCTAAAGCCTCTTGAGCATGATCAGAGGTACTAGAGAGGTCAGTCTGGGTAAATGCAGAAGGGGCAGAGAGAAAAGTCTTCTCTGTTTCATCATAATGTGGCAATGTATCCTTCTCGGCATGTTCCACGTTATTTGATTCCACAACCAAAGAGTGTTGTGTACTTAAACCCTTCTCAGCACTCTCAGGGATACTAGAGGAGTCACTCTGCGTAAATCCAGAGGCGGCAGAGGGAGGTGTCCTGTTTGTATCATCATAATGTGGTGATCTGTCCTCCTCAGCATGTTCCATTGTATGTGAATCCGTAACCCTTGGCTTCTGTGTACCTAAAGCCTCTTGAGCACTATCAGAGGTACTAGAGGGGTCAGTTTGGGTAAATGCAGAAGTGCCAGAGAGAAACGTCTTCTTTGTATCATCATAATGTGGGAATGTATCCTCAGCCTGTTCCATTGTATTTGAGTCCATAACTGAAGTATCCTGTGTACCTAAAGCTTCTTTAGCACTATCAGAAGCAGTAGGGGGATCAGTCTTAATAAATACAGAAGTGGCAGAATGCAAAGTCTTCTCTGATACAAGATGATGGGGTAACGTGTCCTCCTGGACTTGTACTATTGCAGAATGCTGTGTAATGAGAGCAGCCTCTTCAGTACTTGACCTCACATTTTCATCTTTTTTGTCTGAAGCCTCAGGAAGACTTTGTCTAGTAAAAAGCTCTCTGTTCACCTCCTTATTATCAACAGACGGTTCCTGGAAACTACATTAAATGAACAAGGAGAAAACATTTCATAATATTGAAATATAATCTTCAATTAAAACATGTCCTGTGTAATAAAGTCTTATCATTACTCCCATATGCACTGACTCTGCCCCCACAAGTGATTATTTTGGATTGGAAATTAGTATTTTTTTATAAAATTCCTGCCTAGTTTCGATTTCTTAAAAAGCTAAGCTAAGGCAGCATCTCATTTATCTCATCTGGGCATTGCTAGAATAAGTCTATCACGGTATGTGCACTATTTGACATGGTTACTGGAGGAACGAGCCATTTCTAGCTGCCGTTGGGCTCACACTACAGCTTTTTGCTCTGCTCTTTTATCTGTGCAGGAAATGTGCGCCTGACTCTGTAGCAAAATATAATGACCCTCATTTATGAAAACTGTCTAACAGGAAGACTGTCTCTGTTGCCCATAGCAACCAAGCAGAGCTCACCTTTCATGATTTAAACCGCTGTAAAATGAAAGCTGAACTCTGATTGGCTGCTATGACCTCTGATTGGTTGCTATAGGCAACAAAATTATTGACAATTTTGATAAATGAGGCCCAGTATTTTTAGAGCCCAAAATATGTTTTTTTTTGTGATTGTTCAATAGGATCTTCCATAAACTTTTTATTGGTGGGAGATCCTCACTGATTACATATGGAGCTGTGTTTGCAGCAGAGAGGTGGACTCACATACACAGTCACCATTGATGAAAATGAATTAGAGATTCAGAAATACTTTGGGGGGCCCCCATGGCAGTTTCCTCATGTCTGTCATATAATTGTACACTGTGCATGCATGGCACTTCTATGATAAGGCTGGGGACATAGGCCACTGCATGTAATGTGTGGCTCTTAGAACAAGCCTCGGGCCCCATAAAATGATAAGTTGATCACCAGTGTCGGATGTTCACACGGCGTGTTATAGATGCGTGTTTGGATCCGTGTTTCAGACCCAAACACGCATCTAACAATATGCAGTGTGACTTACATTGCTTTCAATGTAAAAGACGCATCGGCATTCAGACGAGTGATCGCTGATGCGTGTTTTACTTGCGTCTTTCGGATCCGTTCAAAGAACTGACAAGTCGATTCTTGATCCATTTGTCTGTGACAGAGTGTCTGGACTCGTCATAGAGGGAAGGTATATCTGCCTAAGATTCCAAATGTCTGCCAGGTAAAGAGCAACCAGAAAGTGAAGTGTCAGAGATCTAAACTATCTCTATGCGTAGGGTTTAGTAAAACCCATTTTGCAAGGGCTGGTTTGCTGGAGTGGGGATAGCGAGGGTGGGCCCCACTCCACCTGGGCAGTCCGGGTCTTGGGCTGTCTGATTAAGTTTAGGTGTGTCCGCCTCATATAAGGCCAGAGCTGCAGACACACACTCAGCCTGGGTACAGGTTGTCTGCTCAGGACCTGTGGGAGCTGCTTGTGGTATGCATATGCTATTATGTCTGGTGACTGGTAATAGGCCAGCACTGAGTTAAGGAGGATTTTCCTGATGTTTAGTTAGAGCCGGACAGGCATAGGATTTGTTTTGTTTGTTTTCTTTTATGTACCATCTTCTAAACAATAAAACTGGCTGTGGTCAGTTTTAAACGAACTTCTGTTGTCATTTGGACTTTCTGTGCCCGCTGAACTGTGCCCTCTACCCAGGAGACGACTACCTCGCTGCCTAATCTCTTACATGTCACACCAGACGCCCTATTTAAAACTATAAGGCAGCAAAAACACATCCAAACAAACATACCCTTAGGGCTTGTTCACACGGCTTTTTTGGATCTGATTTTGGATCCGTTTTGGATCCGCATCCAAAAACGCAGCGGCGATCGAATCCAAAAACGTATCCAACACGTATCCATCATGCAGCTGCGTATTTGGATGTGTGTTGGATGCAGCAGGATCGCACCCTATAGTTTATTATAGGGCTCCTGCTGCGTCTTTCGGACCAAGAATTGACATGTCCATGCTTGGAAAGGATCTGAAAGACGCAAGTAAAACAAGCATTGGCGATCACTCGTCTGAATGTCGATGCCTGTTTTACATTACGAGCACTTTGCTCATTATTAGATGTGTGTTTGGATCCATCTAGATGGATCCAAACACGCATCTAAGAACATATGTTCACACGGACCCAACACGCTGTGTGAACATACCCTTACAGTTTTGACAGGGCAGTTTGCGGGACGTGGCCTATATTAATACACACCAATGAAAAAGTATCACCAAATATATAAATGATCAACAAGAATTCTTTATTTAAGTTAATGTAATAAAAAAGCATAAAACAATGGCATTGCATAATTATGTTTACTTGGTACGAGACCCTTCTTTATGGGGAACGCTCTATTATATTACATGAATTTTGAGTGATGGTTTTTTGGGACACATTTTTTTTCAGTCATTGTCATTGTTTTATTCTTTTTTATTAATTGTTTGATAACTTAAAGACTTATTGTTGATATTTATATCGTTGGTGGTTCTTTTTCATAACTGTGTATTGATAACTTCTTAGGCTCACCATTATTACTGGATGATAAATAGCTCATATTGCTATTATAGGTGTTGGGTGCTAAATTAGTAACAAAGGGCCACATGTATGAAAACTGTCTAGGTCTAAGACTTTCTTTCTTGAGCACAGCAACCAATCTGAACTCCCCTTTAATTTTTTCATAGCAGTCTATAAAAGGAAAGAGGAGCTCTGATTGGTTGCTGTGGGCAACAAAGAAAGTCTTAGGCTATGTTCACACGGCGTAATTGCAGCACGTACAGTACGACCGCAATTACGGCAGGTGATTTGGGAGTCACGCTAATACGTGTGTACTCCCGTGGTGCGGGGGTCCAGCAGCCCGCAGGCTCCATAGACATGCATTACTCGCGGCGCGTATTTGCCACAAGTAATTGACATGTCACTTATCTCCCCGCACGTACAAAACGATCGCATTGTACGAGTAGGTTGAGGAGGCGTAATCCATAGTTCTCTATGAGAACTATGGATTACCGTAATTTCGGCGTGCATCTCACTCGTATTAGAGCGCAAATACGACGTGAAATGCGCGATGAAATTTGCCCGTGTGAACATAGCCTTAGACCTAGACAGTTTTCATACATGTCCCCCAAAATGTCTGATGACTAGTAGGTAGTACAATATTACAATGGTGTGAGCAATGATAAAAGTGTTGCAGCTGTTTACCTATCGGCATGCATGTTCTCATTTACTATCTGTTTTTCATGCTGATTTTCTGGAGTAGTCTCCTTCATCTATTTAAAAGAAAAAACACCTTATCAGCGGTTAAAATATTTTAATGGTTACCAAATTATCTGATCCGCAGTTATGCGTTACTTCACTACCCCTACCAGCTGTGTCTACTAAGCTACAGACAGTACGAGAGAGGATAGAATAGATGGAAGGGACTAACATATAAGAGCATAGATCAGTCTGTAATCATGGAGACACGCAAGTATGCATGGGAGATGCATACCCAACATAATTGGTTTAATTCAGACTATTTGCAGTTTTAATTTTAACTATGTCCCTTGACTAGAGAGTTATCAGGAGACCTATTCCTTTTATACGATACCCAAAGGCGTTGGAATCCAATCACATCAAATGTCTTGAATCCATTTGTAGTATCTGTCAGGATACCGTGAAGTATTTATCTCAATAGATACAGCATCAGAGCTGTGACAGAGTGATAGAAGTCTATGGTATACTAAACATCTGCATTTGATACATAAAGGGTGACATGTATGATTTTTGGCTCCCAGGCACCATTTTTTTGCGCATTTGTAGCATAGAATTCGCCTCAATCTATGAACCTGAGGGTTCTACTGAGGGTCAAAGATTTAGCGCCTTCTAGCTACAAGGCGACACTTCTGGCTCAGGTAAACCATTTTTAAAGTGCTCTACCTGTTCCAGCAGTAATGCACCTCGATTTGCCGTACTAAACCTACAGATGTGTAGCTTCGTACATAGTGAGCCACGCCTCCAGTATGCCCCCGTTCTCAGACGCATTACAAAGTGCCGCGGGCGCTCTATAATGCGCCTGATATTGGAGTGATTAAAAATAGAGTGAGCAGGGCTGCACTAGTTTTTTTGGCTAAAAAGATGCCAGACTTCTGGTGTAGCCCCTTACATAGATGTAGCCCAAAGCATAGGTGTAACTTTAGGGGGGTACGGAGGGGACTGGTCCCCCCCACTTTTTTATGATTGGGGGATGGTCCCCCCCACTTTTTGGCCACTTCAATAAAAAATAATCCATATGAAAGTATGAGAATACAGTAAGTGGGGAGAGCAGAGCACAGAGGAGGAAGAAGTTATCCCTTTGCCGACTATATTTCTGTGTATCTTTGGGGGACAGAGTAGGCAGCAGCCTCAAGTGTCAGTGCAGAGTAAGAGCAGCACTGATTGGTAGAGCAGGAGTCAACAGGGACTGCTTCACCAATCAGAACGCTGCTCACAGTCCAGCACACTCTGTATCTGGGGCTGTATCTTTCCCTCCCATTGTATACCACTTCCTCTATGATCAGCCCTCATCAGAGAAGAAGAGAAGCTCTTGCCAAATGCCAACTGCACCAGACAACAGGAGACAGGTAAGGAGGGGACAAGGGTGCCAGGCGTTGTGTGTGCATGTGAGTAGGGTATGTACTGTATATGTGAGATGTGTATATACTGTACAGCCATGTGTTTAGCCATGTCACGTCTTCCCTGTACTTACACGCCAGGGAAAATGAAAGTGAATGGGGCCGGCCCCGCAGCATTTTAGAAGTATAGACTGGCCTGCACATACTTCTAAAACACCCGGCATATAGCAGAGCGCACAGTTCGCCTCGCTATATGCCATGTGCACATACCTTAACAGTACATTCATGCAGAAGAATTGAATGCTGATTCTGGAGAGGATTCAGTGCTGGATCTGCCGCAGAACCGGCTTCCAATCTGGCAGGAAACTGATTTAAATTATACTCTATGTAAAATCGATGTAGTTGTTTAGATGACACTGATTTCACCCGAGTATTTTCGGCAAGTACTGTCAGCGCCTACACAGAATTCTTCGAGGTGTTTTACGCACTAACAGCACTAATGGATAGGAGGGAGAAATCTGCCCCGAGCTGTCTGGGTCCTTTGCTCGTTGGAATTTTGCGTTTGCAAGCGCAGATTTCAAACAAGCAAATTACACTGTCGGTACTGAAAAACCTTCATGTGAACTCACCCTAAGTGTGTAGTGTGTCTGTGTTCAATATATGTATATATACACACACAATTTCCGGGGTACCTTGTCTAATGTAGTCTCTGTTGAACAGTGTGTAATGTAATAATCTCTGGGGTACGGTGAATAATGCAGTAATATCTGGGGTACAGTGTGTAAACTAATCTCTGGGGTACAGTGAGTAATGTAGTAATCTCTGGGGTACAGTGGGTAATGTCATCTCCAGGGGTACAGTGAGTAATGTAATATCTGGTGTGTAACGTAGTAATCTCTGGGGTAAGGTGTGTAATGTAGTAATCTCTGGGGTACAGTGAGTAATGTAATCTCTGGCGTATGGTGTGTAATGTAATCTCTGGGGTACAGTGTAATGTAATATCTGGGGTATGGTGTAATGTAATCTCTGGAGTACAATGAGAAATGTAATCTCTGGGATACTGTGAGTAATGTAATATCTGGTGTATGGTGAGTAATGTAATATCTGGTGTATGGTGTGTAATATAATCTCTGGGGTACGGTGTGTAATGTAATCTCTGGGGTACAGTGAGTAATGTAATCTCTTATGTATGGTGTGTATTGTAATCTCTGGGGTATAGTGTAATGTAATCTCTGGAATACAATAAGTAATGTAATCTCTAGCGAATGGTGTGTAATGTAATTGCTGGGGTATGGTGTGATGTAATCTCTGGAGTACAATGAGTAATGTAAACTCTGGGGTACTGTGTGTAATGTAATATCTGGGGTATGGTGAGTAATGTAATCTCTGTTGTATAGTGTATAATGTAGTAATCTGTGGGGTACGGTGTGTAATGTAATCTCTGTTGTATAGTGAGTGATGTAATCCCTGGGTTACAGTGTGTAATGTAATAATCTCTGGGGTACGGTGAGTAATGTAATCTCTGGTGTATGCTGTGATGTAATCTGTGGGGTACTGTGCGTTATGTAATTCATTTCCAGGGTTCAGTGTGTAATATAATACATTTTTGGTGTATAATGAATTATGTTTTTTCTTGAGTAAAATGTGCAATTCATTTGTAAAGTGCAGTTGGTAATGTAATTTCTGTGTCTACCATGTGTAACATAATTAATGTCTGGGGTGCAGTGAGTGATGTTATTTCTGGTGTATGGTATGCAATAAAATTAATTTTGGGCTACAGTATGTGACACAAGTGATTCCTAGGGGTAAAGTGACTTTGGGTTCATTTTCCTCATTCTGTTGTGTGTGTAACAAATTTAATGGAGTAGTGATGGGGGATGGGAGGGGTTAAGCTGCATTGCACAACATTTTTTATTTCCATCTAGAGGGGTAATATTATAGGTGTGCTGGTTCGGTTTCATTGCCAGAGCCGCTTTTAGTCCCAGTCCGGCTCTAAACTTCAGTAATTAGAGAGCCACTCATAACCTTATGGATTGCACCCAAAGTTTTGCCATAAGGACTGGGGAGCTCACAGTGCCCCCCAGACCTCCTAGCGGGGTTAGAGGGGGCCACTTCACTACTGGGAGTGGAGGGGAGAGACGGGAAGGGCGGTGACGTGAACGGGACCGCGTGTGAAGGCGGGAGGGAGGGATAGGAAAATAGGGGATGAAAGGGAAACTTGCCCCCCCCCCCCCACTTATTGAACCAAAGTTACGCCCCTGGCCCAAAGTGTTTATGTTCAGTAAATATATCTCTAGTGCACCATCCCTGACCCACTGCAATATCCTTCAGGCTACATTTTTAATGGTATCCCGACGAAAACCACAACAAGAGCCATTAATGTGATGTGAATGGGGCCTTATACACACTTCCTTATTGCAGATCTGTGTAATATAGATGCATAATATGATGCCTATGGCCACCTGTTGGCTTATACTGTACTTCCTATTCTCCTGATTTTATACAGTGACCACTCGTAGTATGCTTAATTTCATACTAAAATTAAAGAAACAAAAAGTGGTCTCCAACCAGCTTGCAATTTAGACTTTCTTACCTCATTTCAGCCCACACTGTAGCAGAGTGCCACCACTTATTGACATATTAATACTGCAACACACAACCTATATAATGCTACCTTATTGTGCCTAAATAATATGCATTATCCATGTCATACTGCTAAAAAGTTCCTACATAAAACTGCAATTCTGTTCCCAAACAATACCACTGCATGGATCTGATTGGTTCTTAGAGATTTTACCCTCAGGACAGCTTCAGATTGAGTTTGCTGCCTCCGAAAAGGGGCCTTGAAGGAGGTATTCTTCCCTTATTGCACTACCTTGCTCATGAACATACAGCAGTACAATCCTTAAAGAACAATAATAGAGAGCCATAGACATTCCATGTTTGGCAATACATGATTCATGTACATGGCAAAGCCCATAGAAAGATCGCGGAGATCTCACCGGTGCTGCATGAACCACTAGTTTTTTCTTTGCTTGAAATGTATAGGAAGTGTAGCTCTTTGGAACAAAAAGTTAAAAAATGATTACTACTCAAAAAGTTTAACCAACCTGTATCTCTTTAGTAAGATTTTGCTGCTTAGCTTCTCCTTTAAGAGAAGATGACGAGGTTTTAGATATTGTTGTCTCTGCCATTCCTTCCTGAATCTGCTCATTGTTTTCTAACTTTTCTTCTTTAGCTAAATTGCGGGGTGTAGATGTGGCACTAAGGCTTTGCCGTGTGTCTTGTTTTCCTACAGATGTTGAGGAGTCTGCTCCCCCTGGTCTTTCCTGCTGTTCATAAGGCGCTGGCTCCGTAGCCCTGTAAGCCTGAACACTAGGCTCACTGGTTATTATAGCACCTACATCAAGGTTTTCTTTCCCAGAAGATAACGTGGTTTTCGAGAACGTTGTCCTTTCTATTCCCTCATTTTTCTGAATCTGTTCAGCGTTTTCTAACTTTTCTTCTTTAGCTAAATATAAGTGTGTTGATTTGGAGCTCAGGCTTTGTCGTCTATATTTGTCATCTATCTTTCCTACAGAAGGGTCTGCTCTGCCTGGTCTTTCGTTTTGTTCATAAGGCTCTGACTCCGTAGCCCTGTGGTCCTGAACACTAGATTCACTGCTCATTATAGCGACTTCATCAATCTTAGCTTCTCCTTTAAGAGAAGATGACGGGGTTTTGGATATTGTTGTCTCTGCTATTCCTTCCTGAATCTGCTCATTATTTTCTAACTTTTCGTCTTTAGCTAAATTTAGGTGTGCAGATGTGGTGCTATGGCTTGGTCGTTTGTCTTGCTGTTTTCCTACCGATGTTGAGGAGTCTGCTCCACCTGCTCTTTTCTGATGTTCATAAGGCACTGACTCCGTAGCCCTGTAGGCCTGAACACTAGGCTCACTGGTCATTATAGCGTCTTCATCAAACTTAGCTTCTTCTTTCCCAGAAGATGACAGAGTTTTAGATAATGTTATCCCTGCTATTCCCTGTTCTTCCTGAATCTGTTCATTGTTTTCTAAACTTTCATCTTCAGCTAAATTTTGGTGACTAGATGTGGTGGTAAGGCTTTGTCGTCTATCTTGCTGTTTTCCTACAGATGTTGAAGAGTCTGCTTCACCTGCTCTTTTCTGATGTTCATAAGGCACTGACTCCGTAGCCCCGTAGGCCTGAACACTAGGCTCACGGGTCATTATAGCATCTTTATCAAACTTAGCTTCTCCTTTAAGAGAAGATGACGAGGTTTTAGATATTGTTGTCTCTGCTATTCCTTCCTGAATCTGCTCATTGTTTTCTAATGTTTCGTCTTTAGCTAAATTTTGGTGTTTAGATGTGGTACTAAGGCTTTGTCGTCTGTCTTGCTGTTTTCCTACTAAAGTTGAGGAGTCTACTCCACCTGGTCTTTCCTGCTGTTCATAAGGCACTGACTCCATAGCACTGTGGGCCTGAACATTAGGCTCACTGTTCATTTTAGCTCCTTCCTCAAGCTTACTCTCTGCTTTTCCTGAAGTCGATGAGGTTCTAAATAGCGTCTCTGCTTTTCTTTGGTTCAAAACATTGAACATCTCTGGATCCTGTTGTTCTTTGCTGTCTAAGAACGATTTATCTTCTGGTTTCTCACTTGAACTAATTGTCATCTTGCTGGATTTTCTACCTGCTTGATTGGGCAGCTTACTTTTACCTGGGACAGTGCTGAGCCTTCTGCCTTTGGTCTTTAGAGATTTGTGTTTCTTAACTTTTGTTTTATCATCCATGTCCTCTGTACCTTCCGTTGGATTTAGTGGAGACAATGAAGTTTCTTCCAGCTCATTGTCCTGTCGAACAAAAATGAAAAGTTCTGAGCTGATGGGACAAGATCATGTAACCCTGTTACAGTATCTCACTGAATTACTTCTTCTTTTGAATGGCTTCTATTCATAAGACCTCTTAGGTCACATGGATGTCATAAAGGTGAAGTCCATTTCAGATGGGAACCTATGCTACAAAGACTTACCTCTCTCCGTGCCTAGGCCTCCATACTCTCCAAGGGGTGCAGGTTCCAAATATACTTGGGTCTTGATAAAAAAAAAAAAATAGCCTGACATGGAGGTGAGTGTTTCTAGCATAAGTTCCCATCTGAATTTAGGTCACCTGGCAGTGTTGGATGGACTCACACAATTTGATCAAACTGTGCACTAACCTCAGTTTTTCTTGTTTACTAGATTTAAAGAAAATGCAGTTTAAAAAGTTCATTTTTTTGTTTTTATCTTACTTGGTTTTTGTAGAGTTTGCTGGTTTTTTTGTTGTTTTGCCCCCGCTATTCCCGGAGGGGCTGTGTCCGGCCTATTCATTTTTGTTGTTTGGAGGGCTATATATATTTATAATATATATATATATATTTTTTATATATATATTTATTTATATATATATTTTTTTTTTTATTGGACTTTTTTTTTTTGGACTCTTGCCCATGATTAAGTATATTAATGGCCCAATAAAATGCTAACCCTTCTTGTCATTTTTCCTCTGCAGAAAGTTTATATATATATAAAATTTTTATATTTATTATATAAAAAATTTTTATATATTTAAATATATATTTTAAAAAAGGAAAAAGGGGGATTTGGGGGGGAAACCAAGAATGTGTCACCAAGGACCCTGGCGTTTTGGTGAGGTGAAGACCTGAATTTTTCATGTGTCAGCAGTCTGTCAGGTTGCCTGACACAAGTTATTAAATTGTTAGCTAAACGTAAATTGCACGGCAAGTAAGTACTAGAGGTCTGATTCAACAGTGAGCATTCAAGTTTGGTGGGTGAACGCTCCCACCATCTTCAGGGTCCCCCGGCCAGAGTTTGGGTTGCTGAGTATGATAACCTGATAGATCATGTTGGGAGGGGGTGTATTGATTTGTCTGTGAATGCTGGAGTAGGGCTGGTGGCCAGACAGGAAGAATCCCCAAGAACAGACTACACGCTGGTCTCCAGTATGGAGACAAGGAAGGCTAGGAGGGACCTGATTCTGGAACACACAGGACTGTACACGTGTTTTCCACACGTACTGAGTAAACCTGTTATTATTTTCCTCTGACAATTTTGGGCTGAAGTTAAGCCCACGTTATGTTGCGTCTGGTTATCTAAGGCTGAAATAAAATGCTGAAACTATTTAAACAGAGGCTAAAGGACTGTCCTTGTCTCAAGTCCCAAACCACCGAGCCTGATCCCATACAATTTAGGTGGAGGTATGCCAATGGCCATTTCAGGCACAAGTTTTGGTGCCATGCAACAGTGCATATAACGTATAGCAGCGAATAAAATAAAGGCCGGAATTGCCTATTTTTTTTTATTACTGCAACAGTACCACTGTTTTGGGCTAGAGAGACTGTGTGTCTGCTGTTTTGTTTTTATTTGTACACAGAGTAATTTCCTGGGTTAAGGCTCGCAAACGATAATCCATCCACTATCATCACTCCTCCAATGGAGGAACCCTAATTAAACACTATTGCAAGCAAATCACAGCAAGCACGCAGACCCAGAAAAGGAAGGCTTTGTATGCTACAGCAAGAGATCCCATAAAAGAGCTATGCAGTGACAGCAGCAAGCCAGTGGCTCAAACAGCAGAGACCCATAAGAGATGGCTGTAAACAAGTGCACACAAGCAACAACATCACACAGCAACAGCAGGCCCAATGACAGAAACTATGCAGGCCTCAGCCAAGAAACCAACCTGTTGCTGATTGAACAGGTGACCCGTGAATAGAACAGCGCCTCCAGTGACTACAGCAACGTATATAAATGCCAGAAGGAGCGTTTAGGGAAGCGTTGCAAAAACTGACACTGGAGGAGAACGTCGAGATTCCTTACCGGTTTGGGGTTTTTGGGTCTTGTAACCAAGAACAGCTACCCCGGTCAAGGGGCAGGGGTTTTTAGCCCCATTTCTAACCGGGGGAACCCCCGGAAGTTATTGTGACCTTGCCCTCCGGGATGCTAACGAGAACCCCAAAGTTGAAAGCAGAAATCCTGGCACGTTTTGGGGTTACCGGGCGGTCGGGCCCCAGGGGTCCAAAAGGAAAATTATCGTAGGCCCAGCCTCCCCAGGCCCCCGGGGGTTTTTTTTGATTTTTTTCATCTGGGCAAAAAGGGTACAGCCGGAGTATGCACCCCGGTCAGAGGTGGACCAGTAATTAATGGGGGGGAAGGTTTTTAAATTTTTTGGGTACAGGATTTTCATCCCAGGCCCCAACTACGGAACCCGAGGACTGCTCGGCGGCGGCGGTCTTCCTTGTTTCCCACCCCGCATGGGTGCGGTTCCCTGCACAAGTGGGGCCCCATTCTGCCAAGTGACGGTTAAGGGGACCCTTTTCGGTCTTTGGCCGGGGAGTGGGGTTTTACACCCCTCTAAAAGGCATTCCGAGGTGTCCCGGGGAAAGCGTAGGGTTCCTGTATTCATGGGACACAAAGGGGTTTTTACCAGGGGCTCGGGTAATCAGGAAACGAGCAGGAGTTAGGTCCCACCAGGTAGGGGTGGTCCCCCCCTTTGATGTATAAATTAATAATGGGGCAGGGATTTTCCTTTGTTCGGGCCTCTGTTGGAAAAGCACTCCAGGGGAACCCACGCCTTATCGGACCCCCCGGGGGTGCGATCACCCCTCGGGGCGAGCAGGGATGATGGGGTTTCCCTTTTCTGTGTTAATTTGGGGACAATGGGGGGGAAAAAAAACCCCGACGGGTAGCCCCCGATTTAAGGTTTCCGGGAAAACTTTGGGTCGGCCCAACTCCGGGAGAGACTTTGAAAGAGGCCCAAGGAGGTGGTGGTAGTAAATGGGGTCCCCCAAGACCCTGGGGTGGAAAAAAAAGGTACCTCCAAAAACACTGTGTACCTAAACATACAGGAAGATGGGGGAAGACCTCGCTCATTCCCATTTTAGGGGGGCATTGGGGGGTTAAGGAAAAGACCCGGAAAGGATCCTTCAGATTCTATTGGGGGGGGCTTCATCGACAGGTTAAACATTCCCCAACCCTTTCCCATTGCCAGATCACCCCCCGGTAGCCCACTTCCGCAGCCCCCTAAAAACCCCCTTCCGATTATTGAGGTCCCCTTTTTGATAGAATTGCCTGGACTTGGTAGGACCCGGGTAAAGTCACCAGAGACACCTTATTTAATGGTCGGGGTCGATTATAAACCCCGGGGTCCCCAGAGGCACCCCCCACTCAAAATTTTCCCCCGGGCTAGCCAAGGAGTTGTTTAGATGTTTTTCCGGGGTTGGGGGATACCTAAGGAAATTCTCTGATCGGGGGACCCCTTCATGTCAAGGGTGAAGCGGGACCTCTGTAAGGTTTGAAATTTACCCACTCCGCCCCCTCGTTTTTTATCCAAAAACAACGGGCTGGTCGAACTTTTTTTAACAAGACCCTGAAGGTATGTTTAAAAACGAGTATTTTGAAAAGGGTTTTCGAGAGGGGGATTATCTACTACCGTATCTTTTTTCCCCATCAGGGAGGCCCCCAAGCATCCACTTTTTTTCCCCATTTGATTTGTATATGGCAGATACCCCAGGGTTTTTGGGATGTTGCCAAGGAAAGGGGAAGGTGAGACACCCCCGAAAAAAATTGTAATAGAGCTTTTTCCCCAATTGCGGGGAGAAAAAAGCTCAGGTGATGCCTATTGTAAGGAACATTTTTCCCCAGGCTCAAACCCCCAGGAAAGGGGTCTATAATAGGTAGCCCTTTGAGGCAGTTTAACCCCCGGAATCGATTCTTGTGAAAATCCCCACAGAAGAAAGCAATTTTCTCGCAAAATGGAAAGGGCCCAAATGGGTTCGAAAAAGTGAGCGAAGTGAATTAAGGGGGACCCCAAAACCGGGCACCACCGGGGTAGGAAGCCCTCCAAAAGTGTATCATGTGAATTTGTTAAAACCTGGAAAGAAAGGGACACTCTAAAACCCCCGTGTCTGGGGCCCAACGGAGTCACCTTGAGGAGGTCAAAGAGCGGAGACCCTGTCCCATCTCAAAGCGCTTTGTAAACATTGCCCACGAAGGTTTTATTTACAGAATCCCAGGTCGAACCCCGATTTGAGCAGGGAATAATCCTGACCTCCAGGCGGGGTAAATTTTTAAAACCCTTGGTACCCGAACTGCGGGGAGATCTTTGCGAAGGGGGTTTCAAAGGATGTTGACCCTAGGGGTAATCGAAAAATCAAAAAATGGGGGGGTCTATCCCATAGTCCTGTCCCGACCCCAATGGGGAAAGGCGATTTGTAAATTATCGCAAACAAAACTAGGTGCCCAAAGGAGAGCCTACCCCGCCCGGGTAGAGGAATTAATAGAAGACGGGGCCCCGCCGATATATCACCCATCGGATTTTACCAAAGGGTTTGGCAAATTCCGTTGCAAGGAGGCTGGGGAGAAGACAGCGTTTTCCCACCCCTGGGGGGTTTCTTTCCAAATATTCCGGATGTTTTTTGGTTTAAGGGCCCCCCCCGGGCCACGTTCCAGGGGCCATGGACCGGGTTTGCGTCCCCACGGGAAATTGCGGCGCCTACTGGATGCATAGAAATTTTTTATCAGGACGGGGGGAAAATCACCTGCTAAGGTTCGGGCTGCCCTGGGGGCTTTAAAGGGAAGGCGGGTTTCAGGGTTAACCCCACAAGTCACCATAGGGATGGAAAAAACCCATACCTAGGGTACGGTACATAATAATGTGGAAGCCATCCAAAACTGGCCCCCGTCCCCGAACAAAAAAAAGGTCAGGGGGTTCCCGGGAAATTTTGGGGTAAATAAACGGTTCTTTCCCAAGTTCGCAGAGATAGCGGTTCCCCCAAACCCACCCCGACAAAAGGAGCCCAAATCGCCGCGATTAATGGTCCCCCGGGTCTGAAGGGGGCCTTTTAGAAACTAAAGTCAGCCCCCTGTAGGGACCCCTCTTTGGGGGCACCGGGTTTTTCCAGGAATTTTTGGTTCAAAAAGAACGCGGATGTGGGGGTTTTGGGGGGCCCTTTAAAAGGAGAAGAGACCCTTTTAAACTATCTGAGTAGGAAGCTGTCCCAGCAGAAAGAAATTCTCAATAATCGAGAAAAAGTCCACCATTAAAAGGGGCCCCGGATTCCCTGCCTAAATCTACGGGGCGCAGGGTTTAGGTTTTTGGTGTCAATCCCCCCCTAGGGGGCTAAGAGAGAAAAAAGGGAAGAAGCTCGGGTCCCCGCTGGTTCTTTCCCACAAATTTCAACTTTTTGGGAGAAATAGGCCCGGAAAAACTACAGGGGAATGCAATCCCTGTCAAGGTTTCACTGCTGAGATTAAAGGTTGCAGAACCACGGCCTTGGGCAGAAGGGGGGGGGGGGGGATGTAAGAGGCAAAGGGGGTTGTGGTGGACCGAGAATGGTCACCCAAAGGGCCCCGGCGTTGGTGAGGTGAAGACCGTAATTTTATTTTGTCAGCGCGGTAGGGTTTTTTTTTACACACTTTTATTTTTTGAAAAATTTGCAGGGAAATAGTTGGGCTGGTTTTCACAGGGCAGTCATGGTTTGGTGGGTGTGCCCTCCATCCTCAGGTTAGGCCAAAATTTTTGGTTGCTGTATGTAACCTAACGGGTGGGAGGGGGTGTATTGTTGCTGATGTGGGAGAGGGCGGGTGTGCCCCGCGGGAGTTTAAGAACAGACACCAGGTCTCATTGGAGACAAGGAAGGCGGGTGGCCTGATCTGGACACAGGACGTAAGTGTTCCAACGGACTTTTTAAAACCCTGTTTATTTCCTGCATTTTGGCTGAAGTTAAGCCCACTTTATTTTTCTGGTTATCTAAGCTAAAATAAATGCCTGAATTTTTTAAACGAGCAAAGGAAGTCGTGTTATCCTCCCACCGAGCTATCCCTTACTAAATATATATATAATATATATATATATAATATATTTTTTAATTTTAAAAAATTTTATAAAATTTTTTTTTTTAAAAAAAATTTTTTTTTTTTTTTTTCCCCTGAAAACCCTTACCGATTTCCCCTTGTAGAAAGGAGTGTATGTGCCCTATTATTAGTCTACTCCTGTTTTAGCTGTAGTAAGGGAGTTAGTTTTTTTCTGCCCCATCTACAAAATTTTGGGGAATTTCTTGTGGAATGCCTAGACACTAAAGTCAAAACAAGTGCAAAAAAAAATTACTGCATCACGGGTAGTATTGCAGCTTTTGATGTGACCTCAAATTTAAGGGTACCTTCAATGATGTTAGGAGCGTTGTTTTCCAGAAGTTCTGCAACATTCTTTGCGTTTTTATTGTGGTTTTTTTGTTTTTAACTTTTTAAAGTAAGGGGGAAAAATTTCAATAAAGCTCTAAACAAAATTTTATGGTCAGCTTTATTGATCCTGATTCCACCCTCAGTTTGGATTTGGCCAGAATTGTCTGGTTGCTAGGGATTTACTACAGGATAGCCCAACTTGAAGAGGCCCTATGACATCTCCTGACTTGTCTGTTTTGTAATCCTTGGTTCCCGGGGAAAATAACAAATCGGACCTTCTCTTAAATTTCTCTGTTTGTGCTGCCCCTTGAATCTGTCTTTGGGGTTTAACTTTTTGCCCTTCAAAAAGGTGGTTCGACACTCTTCATTTCTGTTTAAAGAAAAGTCAGACTGTCCCAGTGACAAATAAACCCAACGCTAGAGATCTAAAAAAAGATGCTTCGGGTTTTTAAAAAAAAAGGGACATGTAAGGAAAAGCTGCCATCCTTTTTAAAAATGTAATTGTATCCAGACATAAGTATGAAATAAAAAATTTATTTTTTTTCTTTTCTTCAGCAGGGGGTTCCCAAAGTCAAAAATTTTGCACAGATTTTCTTTGCTTTAATATTTATTCTTACCTTTGGTTCTATTTTTTTCGCCCATTTGCTCGCATAAAAGCTTTTGTTTATCCCGAAACGAGAATGATTCAGTTACGTACAGAATAAATGGCATTACAGTATCAAATCTTACAGTAACATGTAAAACCATAAATTCTCAAAATATTATGTAATCTAATACAAAGTATAAAATGGCAAAATAAAATTGAACTGCTATCCAAAAATATGACATTTATCAATAATGATGAATTCTAGAAGAATCTAAGAAAATAAAACTGGTTCATGCAGGAAAACCATCCTGTAATAAATGGTAAAGGACTTAATGCTTATTGCATAGCCATCACCATCTGTGATACATTTGCCTACATATCCTAAAGTCCTAAAGTTCGGTTCACACATTGTTAAGAGTTGCAAAAAAAATGTATTAAAAAAAATACAAGGGAAAAAAAAAATCATTCAGTTTTCAGTTTATGGTTCCTGGCTGCATTAAGCCAGGCTTTCTAAGAAACCATACTGGCCCTTTGAAGAGAAAAAACAGCGGGGAAAAGAACCTGGGACTGATACCCCAAAAAAATAAGGTGAAAAATCATTTTTACTCCTTAACAAAAAAAGAAAAGAACATCGCAAAATATTTTGGGAAAAAATCTTCATTTAGTTTCCCTAAATTTTGAAAGCTATTTTTTTTGAGTGAGACAAAACCTTTAATTAAAAAACAAGATTAAAGCATTCATTAATTGTGGAGCTACAAATGTTATAAATATAATTTCTTATTCAATCTATAATATTTAATATGTTTGCTGTACCAGTAGAACACTTAGGAAAAGAATATCAGAACATTTGGATGCAACGCAACCCACAAGTACATTGCTTTTCAGGTGCTTCAGGCGTACTGTATTGTACAACATCAAGGTAACACTGCAGGTTTGTATGTGATGGCAGTGGAATAGGTTAAAAAACCATTAAGAGGTGGAGATTAAGTTAGAGTTCTTAGAGATAGATAGGCTTACCGGATCTTGGAGATTAATAGCCGAACCCCCAAAGGATGAATTATTGCAAAAATCTTTTAATCTACTAATTTTATTGGTATTTTTTAGTCACTTTGTCTTTCTCGTTTTTTTGTTCTTCAGGTTAACACAACCGTTACTTGATTAGAGGGTGTGTATTTATACTGGTCATTGTTCACTTTAGCTAAGACCCGATAGCTAGTCCCCGAAACGCGAACGTTTTTTCAGCGGGGGTGTATTCCTATATTTTGTTTTTTTTGGGAAATTTTAAATAAAATTTCTTCACTTATAAGGACAAATTCCAAAGTTTACTTGAATGCATTTGCATTGCCAGCATGGCTCCTTTTGTGTGCACCATCTGAAACGTATTATATGCTCGGGTCCACAATTCCACAGGGGAAGCGGGCTTTTACATTTAAAATGGGAAAATTTTTTCCATCAACACATAAATTGCTGATAACAAAAAGGCAACTCCTACCCAAACAAATGTATCATACAAATGAGAAGCAAAGGAAAATGAAACATAACTTTTAGTAAAATATTGATAAAAGAAACAATAGCACGCTTGTGATTGTCAACCAAACTGGCTAGAAGCCAGAACGATAAATGCACATGCCAAATACTGTAATCACCAAAATGTAATGTTAAGTTAGTGACAACCAATTAAGGTATACAAAATGAAACAGTCTTACCATTGATGTCTTCAATCTTAGAGGGGAAGTAAAAGGGAGGGACTTGGCCTGGGATCTTAGAGGGCCCAAAAGTCCCAAATTTTGGAGCAGGAACCCGCCCCGACAAAAGCGACCCCGCTAATGCACTGCCCCTGCACTTACTGTCCCTTAAAACTAAATGTGTCTATACCATCGATCCCCCTGGAAGTACAAATAAGGATCTTGTCAGAGAAATATAAGGGTAAAGTATAATTCTAAAATTTGAAATTGGCCCAAAATAGGGATAAATGATAATACATAGCAATGCAAAATATGAGAAGGAAAGGAGGAAAGGGTGTGCAGGAGATGGCGGACGAGCGTACGGCTCCAACCAGACTCAAAGCAGCAAGTGTATGGCCCATTAATTACAAAAGAACATGTGTTTTTTGATGCGGTTTTTTTAAACACATCCCAACTGCGAGAAAAAAAAACAAGTAAACCCAGCCTCAAAGGCCATATCAATTTTAACCCGGCTCTTTGCTGCATAATGACATGAATGCAATCCCAGTGGGATAAGACCATGGTAAGGCCTTTAAATATCGAATTTAACCTTTAGGCTATGTTCCACCGGCTTATTTCAAAACGTTTTTTCATCGGATTCCCGTCTAAATGTTTAAAAATCAGTTGAAAATCAGTTGCAAATATTCCCATAAGTGTGGCACGTATTTGAAAATGATTCCCGAGGATTCCCCTCTCCATTCATTGAGGGGGTGAATCCGTCCGTAAAAAATTGACATGACATTGTTTTTCCGTCGGATTGCCGTCGTCAATCCGCGGGGCAATCCGGCACGGAAAACGCGTCGGGTGAACGACGAGCCTATTTTCTATTTAAATCAATAGAAAAGGGGTGTTACTTATTTCTGATGATTTTCCGATGGATTGACGAGTCAATCCCTCGGGAAATCCGCGGCGAAAAAGCCGTTGGGGAACGAGGCCTTACGTGGAAACGTTTCATATGGATAGACTTTTGCTTAAACTGGGGGGGCAGCAAAGGGGAAAAAAAGCATGGAAAAAGGCCATTATATCCAAAAAACCCGGCCCTTTAAGGGGTGAAAGTGGGGTTAAAAATTGAAAATTGTTTAAGAAAAAATGATTTTTTTTACATTGGCTTTGTGAGGTATCCAGACTTTTTGCACAAAAAGTGCATCACAAAACATCCAAAACTTACTCTTGATCCAGGAAGTCTGCCTCTCCCTCTTTCTGTATTTCAGGTTTCTTGTGAAGAGTAGATGCTTGAAAATCTGCAGCGGTCACTGCGTCTTCCTAGATGAGTAATGAAAACAGAATAAAGCAACATAAAAATGCGCTAAAAGTGGGGACTTTGGGATAAGTCATAATTGTTCCGTCCCTTTGGGCTTTTACCAATGGATTATACAAAAAAAACCTTTTCCCCTAGGCTAAAGAGAAAATATTTTTTCTTATAATAATAACAGTGGGTTTTGTGTATCATCCAGTACTAGCACATTCTCCAAAGACAGCCTGGATGAAGCTGTAATAGTGGGGGTGGTGAGCTGTAGCTGGCCTGAAGGTGACTCGTTTAGCAGAGCTAGAGCAACATAACTTTGCAGAGGGTTGAAGATGGCAGGTCTGCTGGAAGGTGACAGAGATATAACAGAAAATTGTTTAGTTTTGGCCAGCACCGATGTCCTCCCTAAGTCCAAATACTGAACATGTAAATGCACCAGATCGCCTAAAAGAAGATAGCCCAACCCTCATCCATAAACGTCCAAAACGAAATCCAACTAAGGCGTCAGCATAATGTTCATTTATTCACGAATCCAGAGAACGGAAAAAAAGGTGCACATCTAGTGGTATTCAAAAATCTCTGAACATCTTAATCTATATAAATACGTACTCACTTGGGATTCACATATGACAGATGTAACCAGACTGGGGTTTTGTGTAGCATCCATCCCCAGATTCACCACTCATGCTCGATCCACAGGCTCCATGTTAATAAAAAATTATGCTGACCAAAACTAAACAATGCCAAATTTCATACATGTGGCCCTAAATGTCATTGAATAAAGTCCACACTACTGGCTTACACATTTCATACAATGTCCTTTCTCATAGCTACCACAAGCCAGAGCGTAAGCCATAGCGCTAGCTGCTGTAGCACTATTATTAGGCTATGTCTACACTCCATTGGACAAAAATCGGCCCAAAAGTGGCCGTTTTTTCTCTGATGCAGGACCGCGTTTTTTTGTCACGCTTTGTACAAAAACCGCAGTCGCTTCTCATTTTCCTGACGTCGCCCATACAATTGTATTCTACGGGAAGACGGCAACAAAACGAGAAGCGCCGCCGTATTATACAACATGTTGTATAAAACACCAGCGCCAGAAGACGAGCGGAGAAAAGACAAGCTATGGAGACTGCAGCTCGTCTTTTCTATTGCCGTCTATGGGGCCGCAGGAACGATCGTATCTTCGGCGCTTTTAAAAAACGAAAAGTGCAGTGTAGACATAGCCTTAAATGTAGTCACTATGAGGCCGTGTTCACACGGCTTATTCAAGCCGTAATTGCGAGCCAGATTGCGCTCGCAATTCCGGCTTGAATAAGGGGCGGGGGCACGGCCCGCCGGCCCCATAGACTTGTATTATCCACGGGTGTATTGCCCTGGATAATTTTGCAAGTGGGCTTTCTCCCCGCCCGCCCGGATTCGGGCCGAGCGGGGAGGAGCGACGGAATCAGTGTTCTCTATGGAAAATGTGGATTACCGTAATTACTGCGACGGATTTTGGGGCCGTACTGCAGCGCAAAATCCGGCGTGCAGTACGGCGCCAATCCGCGGCGAAATAAGCCGTGTGAACGGCCCCTACAGTCATATCCGTAGAGCAGACAACTCCTAACCCAAGCACATAATGGTGCCAGTCAAGCACTTCTCCATTACTCCTTTGTTAAGTCCAGTAGGAAATGCTCATGAATAGATGAAAATCTATTCTGCACTTATCTGTGAATACAAGGAAATATCCAGCAAGATATGCAAACACAACCATATGATGAAACAGTAATAAAATTCATTTTTTGTGTCAGAACCCTCAACCACATCCTTTCACTTATGAAAAGCCACAGCTCCATCTGCATACAGGCTTTAGT
>JAODAL010022102.1:0-65495 GCA_025379985.1 Phyllomedusa bahiana | reverse complement strand
GCGGGGAGGGGGGTTTGGTGACCGTGGCGGCGGAATCATATCAGGGGACTTCTCGACCCCCTCTCCCTTTTTGGGGGGGGACCCAAATTGAAAACCCCCCCATCCTCCCCCTCGTCCACTGATGAAGCGCCGCAAGCAAACCCCGGGAAAAAAGACCAGGATGGACCCCGCAATTCTCATCACATCTCACACCAGGGACTTGGTCGTCCGACTTTCTGCTCCAGAATTTGCGGCTAAAAAGGGGGCACTGCAAGGCTTCCCCGACCGCCCGGATTTTTGCCGATTGACCGGCTTCCTTCACCTCCTCTATGGTCATAACGGGGCGTAAGAGCAGACTAAATCATCCTCTTGACTTTTAACATGCCTTTCTGCCCCAACCGTTTTTTGCTCAAAGAGGGTTTTTCAACAATGTTTACCACAGTGGTGGGTACACGAGTTGACTTTTGGGCTGTTTCATTTTGACGGTGCTGATATGCGATGAACTTTGTGCCGTGACTGGGAGGAGGAGGAAAGACGCAATGCGGGTTGCTTTAAACCCACGAAGGACAGATTGGCGACATTTCGTTACTTAGATTCACAGGGCCCTGACCCAGCATGACGGCCCGAGGGGGCCTGAACGACCATCCCCTGGGATCTGTTTTTCGCCAGCCGGAAGGAGCACCTCTCTCGTTTCCTCTACCTCCATGTGCTAACCCCCCTCTTTGCTCCTTTCCACCTGCATTTTCCCCATTCAAAATATAAAAAATTTGAGAAGGGAGGAATAGTTTTTGGGAAATCTCTATTAAAAACCAAACACAGCATTTTCCCCAAAACCCCCAATCAAAACAAAAATTTCTGATTCAAATTTAACTCAAGGTGTCACAACAAATCGGACTGGGCAAAAGTCCCAAAAAAAAACGTACTTTATTTTGGTATAATAAAGATTTTTTGCACCTTCAATTTACCTTTTGGGAATATAGAATTGCTGTTTTTTAAAATTTTACGTAAACGCGTCAATACAGTACGGGGGGCGCAAAAACAAAAAACAGAACGTTTTGTTTTGATAAATAAAGTATTTTTTTTTCACCTTTAAACACCTGTGGGAAAAAGATTGCTGTTTTAAATTTACGTAATCTGCGTCAATGAACAGACGGGTGCCAAAATCAAAAAAAAACCTAACTGTTAGTTTTGATATAAAATTATTTTTTTGCACCTTTCAAATTTACCTGGTGAAAAAGAATTTCGTTTTTTAAAATTCGTAATCTGCGTCAATGACGAGTCTGGGTGCTCAAAAGCAAAAAACACGTAACTGTTATGTATGCTAGAATAAATTGTAAATTTTTGCACCTTTCAATCTCACCTGAGGTTAATATGAGAATTTGCCTGTTAAAGATTTACTTAGATTGCTGCGTCAATGAACCAGTAACTGGTGCGCAAAGGTCAAAAAACACGTAACTGTTATGTTTTGATATAAGTAACCGGTATTTTATGCACCTTTCAATCACCTGTGGTGAATAAAGAATTGCTGTTTTAAGATTTAAGTAGATGCTGCGTCACTGAACTGTACTGGGTGTCGCAATAGACAAAAAAACACGTAACTGTTATGTTTTGATATAATAAACGGTATTTTTTTGCACCTAGTCAAATCACCTTTGTGAATATAGATTGCTGTTTTAAGTTTTACTAGATTCTGCGTCAATGAACATTACTTGGTGCTCTAAGTCAAAAAACACGTAACTGTTATGTTTTGATATAATAAATGGTATTTTTGCACCTTTCAATTCCACCTGTGGTGAATATAAATTGCTGTTTTAAGATACGTATAATGCAGCGTCAATGAATCATTACTGTGAGTGCGCAAAAGTCAAAAAACACGTAACTGTTTATGTTTTGATTATAATAAATGGTATCTTTTTGCACTCTTTCAATTCACCTGTGGTGAATATAGAAATTGCCTGTTTTAAGATTTTAACGTAAGAGCTGCTTCAAATGCACCGTAACTGGGTGTCGCAAAAGTCAAAAAACACGTAACTGTTTATTTTTTGATAAAATAAACGGTATATTTGCAACCTTTAATAAATTCACCTGTGGAGAAAAAAGAATTGCTTTTTAAGAGTGTTTACGTTGATGCTGCTCAATGAACAGTACTGAGGTGTCGCAGGAAAGTCAAAAAACACGTAACTGTGATGTTTTCGTTTACGATACACGGTATTTTTGGCAACAACAACCTGTGCTGACTAAAAGATAGCATGGATTGTAATTTAATGGCAAGGTATATATCAACAGTCACAAAAAATAAAATGACCACCTATCTGAAATGTATACTGAAAAAAGTGGAGTTTTGCACAAATCAAAGAGACCTGCAGTTACTAGAAATGATGTTTTATCCAATATAATTCTAGGCTGCCCAATATCCTGGAAATATTTCGAAATAGCAAACTTGTTAATAATAAAGATATTCCACTAAAATGTCTAAACACTAAGTCTTATGGTGAACTTTAACCAATGATCATATAATAGACTTGCTGTGTTTCGCCCAGCGGGGCCAGCCCCCCGCTCCCACCGCCGTGAATTTACAGCGGTAGATGCTGCTTTACAATTCTCTAGCTAACTACATAAATTCTTCAAATCCTCTAATCTAACAAAATTGGACGATCACAGCTATAATAGATAAGGTTTCTGCTGTGCAGAAATAGACTAATTTCGCTGACGGTTTTGGCCACAGACAGAGCGCAGGTCCTTTCCCTAAAGAGTACGTGAGAGACACTGAGGCTGAAACAGAAACCGCTGTTCTATGTAAAAACAAGTCATGTGAATTTTCCAGCCAATCCGGGCCAAAAAAAAAAAAACCATAACGACATCCCATCATGACTCACACACACATCTCACCGCTCATAATGCTGAATCTGATTTTGCAGGCCGGCCAAAATTACAGAACGCCGAAAAGGGCGCGATCTTAATAGATGAATGCCTCAATTTTAAACCTTTAATTATCGCAAGATCTGGAAATTTCGATCACCATAAAAAAACCATTCCATTTCAACTATTCGATAAAATCGCTCAACACTAATCAACAGGTCGACAGGTTTATTGGTAAATTGAACACCAATCAGAATGTATACTGATAATAAAAGTGGAGTTTTGCAGCTAACAAAGAGACCCTGCAGATACTAGAAATGCTGTTTATCCAATATAGTTCCGCTGCCAAAATCTCAGGGGGGAACATTATTTCAAAAGCAAAACAGTTAATAATAAAGAATTCCACTACCATGACTACACTAATCTTGGTGAACTTTATCCAGTGTTTCTTTAATATAGAGCTTTGCTGTGTTACTCCGCGCCCCCCCGTCCCGCTCCCACGCCGTCACGATTTTACAGCTGTAGATGCTGGCTTTAAAAATTTTTTCCACTTTTTTCCCAATTTCTCTAGCTAACTACTTAAAATCTCAAATCTACTAATCTAACGAAATTGGAAGGATCACAGCTAATCTTAAGGTTTATCTGTGCAGATAGACTAATTTCGCTAGCGTGTTTTGGCCACCAGCAAGAGCGAAGGTTCCTATCCCTATGAGACGCTGAGAGACCCTGAGGCTTGACACAGAAACGCTGTTTCTAATTAAAACGAGGTCAATGTGATTTATTTGCCTCCACCAATCGCAACCCATACACATCCCAGTCATGACGTCGCAACCGACATCTTACCTGCACAAATCTTAGATCCTCATTTTGCTGGCTCTGCCAAAATTTACAGAAGCGCCGAAAAAGGCCGATCCTTAATTTAATGATCACAGTTTTTAACCTTAATTACGCAATGATCTGGAAATTTCGATCACCATAAAAACCTTCCGATTTCAACTTTGTCGATAAAAATCGCTCAACATACATATTGAACTACTGAATGAGTAATGAGTGACTAAACTTTCAGTGATCTAGTGAGAAAAGATAAAGCAGGAAAGTAATGTTAGACTATGAAGAAAATGACAAAAGATGACAAAAGTCAACCTCCTCCTTCCCTAGCTTGCACACATTCACTCAGTTATTTCAGGATTGCAGGGCTTTTACCTAGATCCTCCACTGTGCAAAACACGTCACTGAAGAAGCACTCAATTAAACAAATGCTCCATCCATAGGAAACAACGTCAGCAGGAGACCGAGCCTCAACAGGATTCCTATTTAATTTTGTTAGCACCTTAGCCAGTGCTAATGTTTAACTCGAACTTAACTTTTCTCAAATGGTTCGATCAGCACTGGTCCCAAATACTCCCCTTTTTATGGTTCCCTGCTAAAAAACTAAGAGAAAAAGGGAAATAACCCTTAACAAGTCTCCCAATAAATTAAAACACCAGGGACAAATGAGGGATTGATTCAAAACAAAACTTAAATAAAAAGAAGGGGACAGACATATTTAAAGATATCTAAATTGTGGAAAAAAGACACTGACCATTTGTTGTAAAATAATTAGAGATGGGTGAATTGATTCTAATGAAGTGGAATTCGTTTAGAATTTCAGGAAAAAAAAATTTTTGGGTTTCGGGAAACGAAGCCCAAAAAGGGGGTTTGGGGAACTTCGGGTAAACCCGAAGCGTGCTTTTGTTAATAAAATGGCTGCGAGCACATGGCGTTTAAGGGGGGGAAAAAAAGCACTCTGGGGGGAAAAAGGGGCAAACCCCCTGAAAGACATGTGCAGAGAAAAACCCCAATCAGAGCCCGGCGGGATTCTGTGACGTATGCCAAAATAAGCCCCGGGCGCGCGCGGAGCTCACACCCCCTCCACTGCACTAAACGGGGAAGGGGTGCTGCCCCTTTTGCTGAAAGTGATAGTTTTAAACTGAAGAACTGTTTTTTTATACACCCCAATTTTTTGGGGTGTCCAGCTTGTCCAGAGATCCCCTTCTCTTAATGTTTATTTTGATTTTTTTTGGGGAAATTGGATCTGAAGCCAGTGGGGCGCCCAAGGCAGCTGCATATAAAATTAAACCCTATTGCTCCCCACCCCAAAAATTGAATACCCAAGGGTGATCATAACCCTTTTTCCCTGTTGTATTCATTTAAGAAACACGTTTTTACAATACAAATACCATTTCCCTTTTTTTGGTTCCCCCAAAATTTTTTTTTTTACGCTTTTTTAACACCCGGGGGTTTAATTAAATGTTTTTTCAAACTTGTGAGTGATTTAAAAAGAAACCGTCCTTTTTAAACCCCCAAAAAAAAAAAATTTTTTCCTGTAGCTTAATTCACAAGAAAAGGGGTTAATTAAAATTTTTTCCCCTTGTTGTGGGGGGTTTAAAAAATACGCCATTGAAAACAGTTCAAAGCAAAAGTTTGGGCCGCTAAAATTCTTTTGCGCAATTAAAAAACCCCCAGGGGTTAACTAAGTATTTTTCTGTATTTTTGTATCTCAGAAAAAAGAAATTTTTTTTTCACCCCAAACAGAAGAAATTCTGTAAAATTAATTCATATCTGAATTTTTAATTAAAGCCTGTTTTTCCCTTTTAATTCAGTAAAATACACAATTTTTTTAAAGGGCCCACATACAAGTCAATTTTTTCGGGCCATTTGTGAAGCCCCAGTTTATGCCCCAAGGGTTCCCCAAGCTTGTTAGTGGGTTCATTTGGGTCAAATAAAGGGTGTGTATTTTATATACAGATATTTTTCATCAAACAGGGGCCCTGTAATTTTAGAACCCAAACAATAGTAAAGACCAGAGAGGGGGCAGGCCTCACCTGCGAGTGTCAGTGGCCCAAACTTTCCCCTGGAGCGGGCCCAAAGGTTCCCCAACACAGAAAGGGGGACGTCGCGGGCCAGGGGTCACTGGTAAAGGCCCCCAACTCCCGCGTCTCTCCTGCCGTGTGTTGTTCAGCAACCCAAGGGGTTCTTGATTGGTTGACTTAGGTCATCCATTCCCCCCAAAGGTGACATCTGAAAAAACCCCAGCCAAGATTCGGGGGGTGTCAGACAAACCCTTATTTGGGCATGGCCGGACGGGCCCAGCGGGCCCTCAACGTCCCCCCCCCGGCCTCTGTCCCAAAACCCCCGGGTTTCCCTCACCCAGAGATTACTATGTGGTCTGGGCCCCAGCGCCCACTAAATAGCGAGGAGAACAATTTGAGGTGGGCAGCCCAAGCAGCTACTTGGCGGGAAAAAGAAAATGGGGCCAAAAACCCTGCTTCTTGCAGAAAGGGGGCCCAAAAGTTTTGATGTGGAGAGTGGAAAAGGGGGGTTTCATGTTGTGGGGGTCAGCCTCTGCCAACCCAAGACCAAGGTGATGAGGACAGCAGTGATGATAAACAAAATTGATGATAAATAAAGCCGACTGCCCCTTGGGAGCCGGGTAAAAGGAAAAGGGCTTCATCATGTCAGGAAAAAGAGGGGTCATTTGGGCTTCGGGGCAGCGGCGCACCAGAAAGTGGGTTGTGGGGCCCCTTAGTAGCGGGTAGCAGCAGTGTGAGGTGGGGAGCCAAGGGGTCCGGGGAAAAAAAACCCGCTTCGAGGTCCAAGAAAGTAGCGGCACGGGACCCCTCACAAAGGCAGCGGCGTTATGGGCCACCCCAGTGGGAGCTTTGGGGGGGGTAAAATAGATACTCTGCGGGTGTGGCAGTTTTTTTTGCCTAAGATCCCGGGGGGAAAAAGGAAAAATGGGTATTGTAGAAATTTTGGGGGCCCAGAAAGTAAAACGGGGCCCAGGGAGAAATTTGGGCCCCCCCAGGGCCCCTGCGTAAAAACATGCAGCGTCCCCCAAATCCTTTTTGGCCTGGGAAAAACGTGGCTCGGGATGGGGTTTGGTCCACCCGGGCCGCCCCAGCAGCAGGCCCAGTGGCACGCATGTTTTTGCGGGCCAGTAAAGGCTCCACCACCTCTGAAAAGCGGTTTGTTTTTCTTTGCCAATATCTCCCGGTCCGATGTCCTGCCCCTCGCTAAAAAATGGCGCCAGTTTTTTTGGGTTCAAAAAGGGCCCATTGCAAAGAGACAACTTTATGAAACCAACCTTTCCTAAGGTGCAAAATTTGACCTTTGCCCCTGCCCAAAGTTTTTTTGGTATTCCCGGGGTTCCCCCCCCCTTTTCCAAATGGTGGATTTGCCCAATTTTTTTTTTTCCAGAGAACTAATAGCTTGTGGGGAGCCGAAATGGAGATTTCCCCAAAGGAAAATTTCTTTTCCAAAAGGCCCCAAAACCAGAAACTTAAATTAAAATATTAGAAAGAAGGTGGGCCAGCCCTTTGGGGCCTTTATGGGTTTTTGTTCCAAGGTGTACGGCCAGCGCAGACGCCCGGAGTTGAAAACTCGGTGGGGGCCCGGCCAATGCCTTTAGGGCCCCCCGGGGTTAAGGCTTTGCCCAGGAACCAACACTTTGGCAAGGGAAAAACGCCGCTTTCTCCCCAAGTTTTTCCAAAAGGGGTGTTTCCTGCCCCCAATGTCCCGCCTCCCCTCCTCCCCCCAAACCACCACCTTCTCCCCCTCATGAGTGGGGCCTCCATCAAAACCCAATGTGTAGGGGGAAAGCGGGTCACGCATTTCTACCCCCTGGTTTTCCCCTCGGCCCCAAAACCCGAAGCCCAACAGGAGGGGAAAACTGCCCCCGCGTCATGCACCCCAAGAAACGATTTTGGGGCCAATTCCCCCGCGCCAACCGAAAAATGGGAAAACCCATGGGGACAGACAATGGGAGGAACTGGGGGTCTGGCGGCACCGAGGAGGGGGGGGCCATCCCACCTCCCATGGCCCCCACGTGTTCAATTGGTTGTGGAAAGAGTTCCTGAATTTTTCCATGATCTTAGAAGTTTTCTAAAAAATGGCCAGGAAACGTGCTTTGCACTTCATCCATTCCTAAAAAGCCAGGAACACCCCCCTCGATTGCAGCAGCAAAAACGGCCCTTCCCCCAACCACTTTGACATGCGATGTTTTCCAAAACCCCTTTTGGAATTTCAAGCCTCCCACGGGTTGGATGACTGTATAAAACGGGAGAAAGGCCTTTAAACCGTTTTTTTTGATGCCCAGGCGGAAGGAGTACCCCCCCGGAAACTTTGATATCAGCCAGGGGCAGCTCATGGTGAACCCCCTTTTTGTGAGGCCATTCGAGGAGGGACTTTAAATTTGTCAGTGCCAGGATTTACGGGATGAATAACGTCTTTCCCCAAACGCTTCATGTCCTGGAACGATGCTGAAAAATCTGTTTTGGGCGGGGCGGGAGAGGTGGTGACTACATCCCCGCGGCCATTTGGGGCCCGTGGTAAACGAACGGAAAGGAGGAGGGGGAAAGAGGAGGAATTGGGGGCAGAAGCATTGCCCTGGTAAAATTTAGTGGTTTTTTCTCCCCAGGTGACGGGGAAGAGGGGGGCAGGAGTAGTGGGGGAGGTAAAATGGAAAAGAGGAAGAGAGGCAAAATAAACCGGGCAAGCAGTGGAAAGTATACAGGGGAGGGGGGGGGGCCCGGGACCCCCCGGATTCCCCTGGGCCGGGGCCCCGCAGCATGCTGATTTCCCCTGGCTAAGGGGACGGGCAAAATGGGGTCCCCACCACCCAGTGTTGGTTTGACTTTGGTTTAAAAACCCTATTGGACCCCCCAATTAAACCGGTCCAAAAGGGGACCCTTTTTTTCCCCCGACTGTGAGAGGGAGGAAAAAATAAAATAAAAAGGGAAATCCCCCATAGTCAGTTGGGCTGCCTATGTGTAAAATTTCGCCCCTCCCCCTGACAGGTCTAAACCGGGGGGTTCTTCAGGGGCTCAGGGTTACTCTGCCACGGCTCTGGGGAAAGGTGGGGGGGGTGGGGAGCAGTACCAGCTCATAAACAGAAACCCTTTTGTCAGTAGTCACTGATGAGCAGCTTCCTTCACCCCCTAGTGAGGAGGGCATTTTTCCGGCCCCCCCAGAAAAAACCCCCCAGAAAGCAGCAGGCCCGGGAGCAGCCCTTTAAACCCAACAGGGGGGTGGCCTACTTGGACAGCACTTTTCCCCACCCCATTTTAAGAAGATCCTTTTGGACTACTGGGCACCCAAAAACGGGATGTGTGGCCCCCAACTTGCCGAGTTTCCCAGGGGAAGAAGTGTCCTGCCCCGGCCCAAGTATTTGTGGCCCAACAAAAAGGGGGTTCAGTGCGGCGGGGGCCATCGTTACCCCCCAAAGGAGAACCCGTTTGGGCCCAGGGAAAAACCCCGGGGGAAAACGACTGCCTAGTGAAAAAGAAATTCGGGCCCAGGGATCGGCCAGGATTTCCAAACCACAATGCCTTAGGGGGCAAAATTACATAACCCCTGACCCCCCTCACCCAAACTTTGAGAAATGAGGGGGGGTTTCCCAAACTACCTGCCTCAGCCCATATTTGATGCACAACCCCCCCAAACCGCCCATCCCACAAATCAGCTGACAGTTTCTCCACCCTTCCCCCCCAAACCCATCTTTATAAGGGACTGGTTTTTGGCCCCCACCTCCAAAACTTTTGTAAATTTTTCCCAAACTTTTTTGGACCCCCCATACTGTGCCTTCGTTGCTGGCCCCCTTGACTCCCCACTGTTTCAGGTCCCCACTCCCCCTGACCTCATCCCGTTGCGGCCCCGTAAAAACCCTCCCCCTCTCTGTCTTTGTGCCACCTTTTGGCCCTACATTTGTTTTGCCCCCTCCGGGATTTTTTCATTGTCCCATTTGTCTGCCCTCATGCTGCTCCCTGGGGGCCTCCCCTGCTGTGCCCCAACCAAAATCTGTCATTGTGTTTACGTCTAAACCCTTCATGCCCCTGCGTGGGCTGCTGCTGTGACCTCCCAACTGTGAAATTTTAAACCCTCTGGGGGCCCTTTCCCTCCTGTTTTTTCCCCTCCAGAATGTCATTGTGCCACTATCTGACCTCAGGGCTGCTTTCGTGGCTGTTTGCGAAACCCCTCCACACTGTGTCTTTTGTGCCAAACTCTGTGGCCACCTGTTTTTCCCACCCCAGAATGTCATTGTGCCAAAACTGTCTGAACTATGCTGCTGCTCGGGCCTGCCGCTGCCTTGCCCTCCAAAACTGGGTCTTTGGGGCCACTCCCTTGACCTCATGCTGCTGCTGCCGTGACCTCCACTCTTATCATTGTGCCTCATTTTTGGGCCTACTACTGTTTTGCCACCTCCAGAATGTCTTTTGTGACTGTCTGACCTCATGCTGGGGCTTTTCCCTGCTGCCAACCCCACACTGTGTCTTTTGTGCCATTTGGGGGCCTACCCCTGTTTTTTGCCCCCTCCAGAATTAAATTGTGCCACTGCCCAAAACCTCTTTGCTGCGGCGGCGGCTGCTGCCGAAAACCTAAAACACTGTGTCATTGTCCCCCCTCTGGGGCCCTACCCCGGGTTTTTGCCACCTCCAGAATGAAAGGGTGCCACCCCCTGACCCTTTGCTGCTGTGGCGGTCCCGGTCACCTCCACCTGTCACTGATGTTGCCACCTGAGCCCCCCAGCTTTTTTTTATTTCTACCCTTTGCTGCCATGACTTTTTTCGGGGCAACTTTCCCCGTTTCCCAGTTTTTGGGTCAGTTTTCCCTTTAAATTTTGCAAAGAAACTAATAAAAAAAAAATTTCACGGACCCTGAAAGAGAGGAGAACCCCAAAACGCGAGGCAAAAACCCTCCCAATAAGGGTTTGTGAAATGTTCCCTGAAAAAACCCAAACTACAAATTGTGGATTTGTATACAAAAACAACCCTTTTCTCCACAGCAGCTTTTTAAAGCTTTCTTCATGTTCCTGTCATAAAGATAAAGATGGGATCTAATAAACATTTTAACAACAGTTTTTTTCCCTGTTTCCAAAAGAAAAATATTTCTACCCGGTCCTTGAAAACTTCTGCACCCGTCTAATCAGTAAGAAGCTCCCCTTTTGCGCAAGCCGGGCCCAGCAAAACGCAGCTTTTGCCCCGGTGTATTAATAGAAGCTTTGAAGTAACCAAAGGGCATGAAAGGGGAAAGGGCTGAAAAGCCCTTAAGACTGAAATTTTTTGAAATTTACATATATTTAAAAAAGTGTTTAAAAAAAACCCATTTTGGAGGCCCCAACGGCCCAACTTTACATCGTGGAAAAAACCCCCTTTTTAAAGGGCCCGGGGAATTTTAAATGGGGAAGCAAATTCTAAGAGTGGCGGAAACATCTGTGTGCATACTAAAAACCCAACATTGAAAATTAAAGACCAAAACCAAGCCCCCCCTCTCCCTTTTTTTTAAGCAGGGCCCAAAAAGTTCACGGGAAACCCTGCAGGCTTGTGAACCCGGGAAAAATTAGCTATTTTTTTAATGCGATTCGTCCCGAATAGTGTTGAGCGATTATTTTTTCGAAAAAAGTTAAATCCCAACAGTTTTTTTTTATTTTTGGGATGGGAAATTTTTTTAGATAAATCGGTTAAAATTTGGGTTTAAAATCGTGCATCATCTATTAAGTTTGCCCTTTTTCCCGAGGTTCCCGTCTTTTTTGGGGGGCCCCCAAGAAAAATCAGCTTAAAAAGAAAAGAGCAGAGGTGAGTTTGTGTGTGCAACGCCCATGACGGGGAATGTGTAGGGTTTGGGGGTTTTGGGGCTGGAAAAATCAAAATAAACCACTTCTTTTACATAAAACCACTTTTCCTTTTTACCCTAGTGCCTTAGCGTTAGAGCAAAAAGGACGTGCGCTCTCCCTTGTTTCCCAAAAAAAAAAAGCCAAAACCCCCCCGGAAATTATTCAAATTTCTTCACAGAGAAACCTTACTCTTAGCTTTTTGGGACCCTTTCCCCAATTTTTTAGATTAGTTTTTGGGAAGATTTTATGTATTTAGTAGAGAATTTTAAAAGGGCATCAAACCCGCTGCAAAGTCAACGGGAGGGGGAAAAGGGGTGGGGGGGCCCGTGGGGGGAACACAGACAAGCCCCCCTATAAAAAAATACTGGATAAATTTTCACCAAGATTTAGTGTAGCCCTTTTAATGAAATCCCCAAACCCCCCCCTTTTTTTATTAACAGTTTTTTTAATTGAAATTTTCCTGGTTTATTGGGCAGCCTAAAACTTATGGGAAATCCCACATCTTTTCTAGTAACTGCGGGCCCTTTTTTGTTAGGTGCAAAACCCCAACTTTTATTATAGAAATTACATTTCAGATAGGTTTTTTCCTTTTCCCAATTTTCCCATTCCAACCTTTGGGTTGATATATCCCCCTTGAAAACCTTAAATTTGAATAAGCAATTTTATAGTAACCACGGGTGAATTGAAAGGTGTAAAAATATTTTGTATTTTTACGAATACATAAAAGATAGTTTTTTTTTGATTTTTGGGGCCACTCCCAGGTTTTTTATTGAGGAGTTTTCCCCCCTTAAAATTTTGAATCCAGCAAATTTTTATATTTTACCAAAAAGGTAAAATTAAAAGGGGTCCCAAAAAAAAAAGATCTTGTATTTTTTCCGAATACTTTAACAGATAGTTTTTTTTTTATTTTGGCCCACCCCACGCTTTGTTCATTGAGGAAAGCTTGCATTTTAAATTTTAATACAGAAATTTTTTTAGTCCCCCACGGGTGAATTGTTTGGTGCCAACAATACCTTGTTTTAAATCCAAAATAAATTTCAGATAGTGTTTTTTCACTTTGGGCGGGGCCCAAACCTTTTTTTGATTGATTACTTTGCATTTAAAATTTTTTTAAATACGGGCTTTTTTGGTAGTAAACGGGTGAATTGTTTGGTGCCAAAAAAAACCTTTTTTTTTCCGAATACTTTTCGAAAACGTGTTTTTTCATTTTGGGCCGCAGGCCACCCCTTTTTTGGATAGATTACTTTCCCCCTTAAATTTAAATTTAACAGAAAATTTTTATTTCCCAACGGGTAAATTTGGGGGAAAGCCAAAAAATTAATTTTGTTTTTTTAATCCAAAAAAATTTTTTTTAAGGAAATACTTGTTTTTTTTAAACGTTTTGGGCGGGGGCCCAGCATTTGGTTGGGGGAAATTAAAAAAATTTCAAAATTTTTTTTCCCCAGGTTTTTTTAAAATCCCAGAATTTTTTTTTTTTTGTTTTTTTAAAAGGGGTTTTTTTTTTGGGGGGGAAAAAAGGCCTTTTTTTTGTTTGGGCCGTTCTTTATAGTTTTTAAAAAATTTTCCAATTTTTGGGCCGGGTTTCCCTTTTTGGGGTTTTCAAAAATTTAAAAATTTTTTTTTTGGGTCTGTTTGGGGTTGGGGATTAGCCAAATTAATTTTGGTTTCCTTTGGAAAAAAAAGGGGTTTGGCTTTTTTTAAGGCCAAAATTTTTCTCCCCTTTCCACCATTTTTAAATTATTTTTTTGGTTTTGGAGAAGGTTTTCCCAAAAAATTTTTTTAATAATTTTTTTTGGGGGTCATGTTGCTGTGAGAAACAGCAATAAAATCATGGTCCTTTTGGGAAACAAAAAGGGTTGGCTTTTAAGGGCCATTTTCCCCCTCACAATTTTTTAAAGTGGCTGAAATCATTTTTATAATTTTTTGGGCTGGGGGGGGGGGGGGGGGGGGGAGGGGGGGGGGGGGGGGCCGGGTCATGCTGCTTTAAAATTGCAGCAATACTACAGGTCCTATTTAATAAAAAAAATGTTTTTTTCTAACAGACATTTGTTTTTCCCACAATTGCCCAAAAAGTGGCTCAAGGGTTTGTTTTAAATTTTTTGGGGGCATTTTTGCTTTAAATGAAGTTTATACTCCCGGTCCTATTAAAAAAAAAAAATGTTTTTTTTAAACAGACATTTTTTCCCTTTCAAAATTTGCCCCAAGAGTGGTTCAAGGGTGTTGGGCGGTCAGAAACGGGAAAAAAGGTAAGACCTGATAATGGACACATATTGAAAAAATTCCCCTTTTTTTGCAAAAATCTTTAAAATAGTATCAATCCCTGTTTTGGGAGACAACCCATTTAATAAAAATTTAAAAAAAAGAGATGGTGGGACCCCCTTCCTATTTTAAAAATGTTTTTTTTCTAGAAATTAAAAACTAAAAAAAAACCCTTGGGCATGTAAAAAAAGCTGGAAAAAAAATTTTCCTTGAATTTTTAAAAAGGGGGGGTACAGGAAAATTTTTAAACCAGATGTAGGTTATTTAGAGGACATGGAGTATGGACACGGAAAGAAAAAACAAAGTACAGAGAAAAATTTCCCCCAGCACTTTAGTAAAATAAGGAAAAAAATTTGCCAAGAAAAAGGGCCCCTGGGGGGAAAAACAGGAGCGTTAACCCCCAAAAAATTTCCCAAAGTGAAGTCAATTGGTCCGCACTAAAAAGGGAGGGGCAAGCGCTACCCAGGCCCAGGGACAGTAAAAAAAAATTTTTTCCCAGTAAAACAAAAAAGGGAGTTAAAAAGACTCCTATTTCCGGAATTTTTTAAATTCTGTGGGTCGGGAAGGGTTTTTAAATGGTCATTCTGCGGTACAGGGGATATATTTTTAATGCCCATTAAATTTAAAATGGTGGTTGAAAGACCCCTTTCCCCGGGCCCCACTTTTTAAATTTTTGGGGTCAGACAGGTTTAATGGTCATACTGCGGCCCCGGGGGACGGTTTAGAACAATGTCCAGTTCAACAAAAAAAGGTTTGGTTAAAAAGACCCCTTTTTCCAGCCCCTTTTTAATTTTGGGGTTTAATGAGGTTTGGGGCTCATGCTGGGGCCCAGGACAGGTATAGTAAATTGTCCAGTGAAACTAAAAGGGGGTTTGAAAGACCCTTTTCCCCCGGAAACTTTTTAATCTGGGGAAAGGAGGTTTGGGGGTTTCTTTGCTGGGGCCCCAGGACAGGAAAAGTCAATGCCAGTGAAACAAAAAAGGTGGTTGAAAGACCCCTTTTCGGCCCATTTTAAATTTCTGGGGGGTCATGCCGGGTTTTGGGGGCCTCATGTGTGGCCCAGGACATGTTAGTCAAGGGTTCCAGTTCAAAAAAAATGGGGGTGAAAGACTCTTTTTCCCCCACTTTTAAAATTTTCTGGGGGTCTTTCCCAGGTTTGGGGCTCTTGTGGTTCCAGGACGGGGAATTTTTCAATTTTTTCCAATTTTCAAGTAAAGATAAAGGGGTTTAAAATTTCAAATTCCTTCTGGCACTTTTTAATTTTGTGGGAAATGCGGGTTTTAAAAGGGGTCCATGCTGTGGTACAAAGCAGGGTTTAGTAAAAATGGTGGTGTTTCTTTTTTTTTCTGGGGCCCCTTTTAAAACCTAATGTGTTCCTAGATGAAGCACGAATCCATTTGACTGTCGTGGATTTTAAAATTCCAGTTCTCCAGCCGTTTTTTTTGGGTGTAAAAAAAGGGAAGGTTTTTGTTGCTCTCCCCATAGACTTTAAATGGTCATCCCCCATAATCGACCATCAAAACCGACTATTTGTGATGATGGTGACAAATCCCCATTAGCCCGATGTCATGGCCCAAGAAATCGCTCAACACTAGCCCCCGAAGTAATTTGGCCCAAAAATAAAATTTTTGTGGAAAACCCGGCGAATTTCACCGAATGAATTTTTAAAAATTTTCCCCCCTTTCTAAATATCTCATCAAAAAGGTTTGTTTAAACTTTGTGTCTCTACCAGCACACCCCTTTGATCAGGGTTTGGGCCCAAAGGGCCCTGGTGTTAAAGGGGATTTTTTAACAGCACAAAAGAAGGGGAAAAAGGTGGCCAACCGCTTTTTTCCCATGGAAACTAAAAAAGACTCGATGGCTATGTGGAAAACCTAATTGGGGCCAAAGGGAAAAAAAGGAATATAATCCCTTTAATGCCTGGACAAATGGACCTATAATTCCATACATTTCAAGGGCAGCAATTAGAAGTCCAATTGAGGCGAATCAAGGCTTTTTTAGCATCAAGACTAAAAAATAGAGCAGTTTGATCTTGCCTATTAACCAACTCAATTAAGTCCAGAGCTCTCCTTGTGTTATCTGCACCCTGCCTGCATAAAACCCTACCTGATCTTTATGAATGAGTTGCGGCAACCAAATCGCCAGACAATTAGCTAATATTTTTGTATAAATCTTTAAGTCTGCATTTAGAAGGGCAATTGGTCCATAATTAGATGATTCAATGAATGAGAGTAATATATGAATGTAACAACATTTTGTGGATCTTTGATCTTTCCAAGAAAGCATTATAAAGGGAGATCATCACAGATGAAAGCTGCGGCAAATAGGTTTGGTAATACAAATATGGCAGTCCATCTAGACATGGTGCTTTAACACTAGGAACTTGCTTCAGAACTTCCTCAATTTCTGCTGTTAAAATTGGTATATTTAGAGAGTCCAAAGTCTCAGAAAAGAGCTTAGGAAGGTTACACTCTAAAAGAAACTTCTCCAACCAATCCTTTCACAAAGTATGATAAACCCGGCAATGTATCTGGTAATGAATATAATGCTGAGAAATATTACCGGAATAACTGAGATGTAACATCAGGATCATAAACTGCATTCTGTAGGGCATGAGGGGTATTCCCTGCTGATTAATTTCTTAATTGCTTGGCCAGTAGCATATGCACTTTATTACCTCTCTCGAAATACCTCTGTCGAGAATACATTAATCATTTTTCTGCATTAGTCAGAGCCAAAGTCTTAAGCTTATATCTTACTTTCACTGTATGCAACAGTGTCTGTTTAGATAGGGATTTGTCCAAATTCTCCTCTAGTTCTTTTAACTGAGTTTTAAAAGTCTCTCTTTGGAGACCTAAGTCCTTTTTTATGCAAGAACCCATTGATATAAAATTCCCTCAAATTACCGTCTTATGGGCAGCCCATAATGTTGTTACGGAAGTGACACACCCTTTATCGGTAGAAAAATATTTAGTTATATTGTTACGTAACTCTTCTCGAAATTTAGTTTTTTTAAAGTAAACTCTCATTTAATCTCCAGTGTCATTTACATATAGGGGGGCCAACCCTTAGCCATAGGAAATTTTAAAATGGACTTATCGGCCAAAGGTGGAGGGCGCCTATTCATACATTTTTTTTTGAAAAAGGGGTCCCAGTCCCTTTGAAATTAAAGAATATTCCCAAATCTTGGGTACAAAGAAGTCTTTTTTACTATGCTTAACTTCACATCTCATGCCCGGTTTTCCCATTCTGATTACCCCCCCAAAAAATAGTCTTGGGGTCCTGTAATGTCCCCTGCAGTCACCAAAAAAAAAAATCACGGCACCCCAAATGTTTTTTATGAGATTTTTTAAAACAAAATTTATTTTCCACAAATTCTAATGGGTAAATATGTCAGTTCATTCTTAAAGAAGACAAAAACTTTTGGGAAAAATAATTTTTAAAGAGTTAACTTACAGTGGTATCAGCTGATGAAAAACACAGGGTGGAGGCATACAAGGCTTTATAGCCCACTTTTGTCTCAGAAGAAGCACACCCAGTTTCAGCCTTAAATACAAAGACACTGAATCTCACATAAGGAGAATATTGCCAAAAAATTTGGGTGGTGCGTTATGTGAACCTTATTGTCTTCTCACTACCCTCTGTGCCATCCATGGACAGAAAGTTTATTATTATTTTGCTGGGGTACAACTCTTCTGAAGATTTTAACCCATTAGAGTGGGGGAAATGGACTGCACACTTTTCTTTATGGATGTCCAATCCATGGAAAGACCTAATATGATGGGAAACTGATAATTTAAAAAACGGGCCAAAAGTGTAATCTGTCCAAAATTGGCTCCTACCATAGAGAAGGTTTTGTAAATTTTGGGTTTCAGCATTTCCCAAAAATTTATTTCTGAAGAGAGACAACCCGCCATCGAATGATGGTAGTGGCTTACTTTTTTTCCCCCATTAAAAACACATGCATTTTTAGCAAGCATCCATGGAATTTTTATGATTTTTCCACTGAAGACCAAAATGTACACGAGTTTGGTAGTTTAAGGAAACACTTTGGGGCCCCCATAATTATGCTGACCGGGGGCACTGTCTTGAACGGAGCCTGTTTCTTTGGATGATATTTTACCCTTTAAAAGCGCTTCTTCAGAAAAGACAATCCTTGGATATTTTTTTGCTTTTTTTTTCTGTTTTAAAAACAGGAAGAAATTACTATAACAAGTATGTTCGTCTCTCAGGTCTTGCCTTGATTCTTAATGATTAAAAAAAGAAATGGTGGACATGAAAAGGGGATCTGGGGGTGGGAGGTACAAATTTTTTCATTGTAGGGTTTTGTCTTCCAGTTCATCAATTGGTAGTATAAACTAGGGTTGTCCTTACAAAAAACAAAAATTTTTTTCTTTCTTGCTTATCTCTTTACTTAAAAAAGATGTCTGCACTTTAACAAGAAAATAGCAACATTTTGGTATATACAGGGAAGCAGCCCATGGCACATCTAGGGCACAGATTTGAACATGTGGGGTGGAGGGTTTGGGGTGCTTTAATGCCATGTGTGCCTTTGATATTGTCCCTCTTGTCCTCTTCTGCTAAAACTTTAAAATTTAAAAACAGTATGGTTTTAAAAAAAAAGAATATGCCATAAAATCTCATCAAAAGGGGGGGAACCTGGGTAAAGGGATAATAGGGGGAAAATTTTATATTTTTGTTCCCTCGCAACAAAATTTTTGGAACCCGTAAGGCAAGAACCAATTTTCCCCTAAAGGGAATTTTTAATTTCTTATTCCGAATTATATATTTTTTTAGTTTTAGGTATTATCTAAGCCTTTCTTAAGCCCCACCTTTTCCTGCGTGTCAGCTGCTGGGCGATATCACAGATTCACAGTTAGGGGTAACAAAGGATTCTTTCCTCTGGAGTTTAAATCCTTTTTTCTGCACAGGGGGGAGCACCCTGGCGGGTTTTCATAAATATTTTTTTCCCCCATACTTTTTTTTAGGGGCCCCTTTTTTTATTTTCATAAATTAATCATGTTTCCCCGAGCGTCTTTTTCAAGACTAAATAAGTTTAAATTCTTTTAAACTTTTCTCATAACTTTATGCCCAATTTCCCCAAATTTTGGTTGTTATCTTTGCAAAATTTCCAGCTACTTTTACATCCTTTCTATAAACTTTAAACCCAGAATTGAACAGAATTTTCAAAATGTTTACTCCACAAACTTTAAATACGGTGTATCAATCCCCGCCCCCAAAAATCCAAGCCCCTTATCTTAAACCCCCCAACAAATCCTATAGGGCTTTACAAAATTCAACCCCAAATAAGGAGCTTTCTTTGGAGCAAATTTGTTAGTTTTGGGAAAGCTTTATAACAATAAAACACAAAATACTTGGTTTTTTTTGATATTTGGTTTAAGTCAGAAAAGAACTGAGGGGCCCTCATTTTAAGAAAACCTTTGCAGGGTCTATTTGAATTTGGTGGAATTTTTTGCAGAATTCAGTAACATAAGAAGGGTTAGTTCTAGCTTTTTCTACGGGGTTCCCTTTTTTTCCTGTATTACTGTTTGGTGCAAAGGGGCCCTGTGATTGCAAAGGAAAGTTCCCTTTTTTTGTTTTCATCCAAAACTTTAACCCCAAAGATCACAATTTTTTTCCTCACCCCAGGGGTGTTTTTAAAAATTAAAAACCATTTTAAAAAGGGGCTGCAATCCGGATTACTTGCAATAAAGGGCCTATAATCCAAAATTTAAAAGGGGAAAAAAATACAAGTATTCATGCTGTACCGACGATAACTGCAAACCATGGCCCCCTACCGCAAATTGTGCCTTTATACCCGACTTTTTTTTACCTTTTAGCAAATTGAAAGTGTTCTCCATTCTGTTCAATGGAATTTTGCCAGTACAGGGGAGGCTGTTTCCCGTTCTGTTCTATGGGGGTCCCGGGGAAAGGGAGCGGGTGTTCTCCATTCTGTTTTTATGAATTTCCAGTACAGGGGCACTGTGTTCCCCCTTTTTGTTCTTGTATTTCCCAGTACAGGGGGGCGGTGTGTTCTCATTCTGTTTTATGGGAGTTTCCAGTACAAGAAAAATTTTATTACTCAAACTCCCGTTTAAAAAGAAGGGATCTTTTCGCAGCATGTGGAAACTCCTTCTGAGCCTGATTTTCAGAGCCCATTTCTCAATTAATTTGGGACCCTTTAGATATTAGTGATATACCCAAAAAGTCTAGGTGGGAAACAGCCTTTAAGATGAGGGGCAGCAAAATGTAAAAACCCTCATTGTTTACCATTTAATACCTTTCCTAACTGAAAAACAATTTCCTTCTTTGTTCTGTTTTATTTAGTATCTTATAGTCCCAACAATACCAATATACATGATGGTTTAATAAATGAATTGTTCATTTTTTTACTTAAACATTCTACTTTTTTTTACAGCAAAATAAAATCATGTTATTTTAACAAATGGACAAAAAACCATTCAGTATTTAAAGGGAACCTGTCACATAGATTTTGCCCCCCTTGCTGGGACAGCACAACTTTTTTACAGCATCTGTTTCCAGGGGCTGTGTCCCCTTATTTTCCTTTAAATGCAGGAGTTGAACAAAGCATTTACTGCCCACATTTACAGTTTGCAAATTTCTGCCAAAGAAAGGGTCCATTAACTTTGGGAGGTGTTAGTTCTGCCCACCCCAAAACTACCCGTCCATCAGGCTGTTATAACAACCTGGAAAACATTTCGAATGTCTAATTTGCCTCTTTTTGTGGAGAACAGGGCTGCAAACTGCCAGATTTGACAGTAAATGCAGAGACTGCTGTGCCTTAAAGATTAGGGGAAACCGGCTGGAAAAAAAGCATGTTTACACTAAAGGGTGGCGTAACCTATGTGACAGGTTCCCTTTAATCAGACTATTTTAATGTTCATTTTTCAATACATATCAGAAATACAATTATTAATGATCTGGATGGTTGAGCAGTTCTATTACTTAGGAAAAACCAAATGATATAAATTATAATGTCAGTCATCAGTAGCTTCTTGGTGTTTTGCATGTAGTAACTGACTTTATCTTAGCTTTGATGTAGCATGTTACAGTCATGAATCTATTTTCTGTAAAATTCTTGGTTACATTAGAGGCTTGGGGGCCTATTAACCCTTCCTTAACCCTGTTATTATTGCACCTTTGGTTTCTAGCGCCCCGTAGACCAATATTCCACTGGGGAAGGACTTGTCCCTCTTGTTATAGAGAAGACGTGGAGAAGTGTACCAAAAACCTAAGGTTAAATGTCTGCATAAAGAAGACAAGTGTGTTGAAACTATTGGAACTATTAAAGGACCAGGTATATTTGTATCATTTTATTTTTACACATTTTCTATAGTATATTACAGATATGACTGTATAAAGATGACTTTCAGCAACCTATGAGGCACCAAGACACAACAGATACTGATGCTAAGGTTTTTATATGTCAATGAGCCACAAACATCAACTGTAATATACTGGGGAAATCAGCAGCAAGTGTAGACATTCCCTGCAGCGCCTCTACAGGTGAAACAAGGCATTACACTGTTCCTACAAAAATAATTCACATCTCACTGTTCCTCTCCCTGCAGTCTTATTTTGTAAAAGCTGTTTAAATACCACATGCCTGCATTCAATCTAGACAGTCTTCTATGAACTCAGTCTTCTATGATCTCTTCTCCTCTCTCAGCTGGAGGGTTTGTTACAGTTGAATCCGGGTTTTCCTATGAACGGTACAGATCTCCCTTCTATGCAGGAGAGTTAGGCACCATGGCACAATTTTGCTGTTTTCTGATTGTATAACCAGCTGCAGTGTGTTTCTGCTGGGTGTGCAGAGTGAAATTGCTATGGCCCCTTAATCTGAGTGAGAGAAGCAGGGATCGTGGCACATTTCTGCTTTTTTCTGATTGTAGAAGCCCTGCTGTGTTATAGTGTTTCTTTTAGCTATGCAGAGTGAAATTCCTGCTGGTCCCCTACTCTGAGTGAGAGAGACAGGAATGCTCACTCCCGTGAATCTGACCGGAGGCCAGACAGAATGTAAATTAGTAGAGCCATCAGCCAACCACAGGACAGGAGGAGGAATCCGACCAGCACTGGGGAACTGTGTTTACAGAAGCAGAAGATAAGGGACACTATGAAAACAAGACAGCTTTGCTAATGACATCCAATTGCAAAGTTGTTTGTTTTCACTGTCCCGTTATTCTGAAGACCATTTAATGAAATGATACAACCCTTTTAACTATACTATCTACACCAGGGGTCTCAAACTGCGGCCCTCCAGCTGTTGGGAAACTACAACTCCCATCATGCTTTTATATAATCTATAACAGTGGGCATGATGGGATTGTAGTTTCCCAACAGCGGAGGCCCGCCCGTTTGAGACCCCCGATCTAGCCCCTAATATTAACATAGGATAGATAACATTGTAACAAGGAGCTACCATTTTATCCCATTGACACAGTGGCCCACAATTTTTCTATTGTGGTTGCACCAAAAAGTGTCTCAAAATGTGTCAAAAAGTGGCACAAGGTCCCAAGACATTTATTATAGACTTAAGTACACTTAAAACACTGCTCGGTGGGTGGATGAGGCTTACCCAAAGTGAGTGGACATGACCACGTGTGGCACGCTTTTCCCAAACACTGTGCCAAAATGGAACCAATGTCCTGGAGTAAAAATAACCCCCCCCACCCCCCCAAAAAACAAAAAAAAAAAATTAGACAATTATAAAGAAAACAACAATGTATCAATCAGATGAGCCACTGTGATAAATTGGTTTTTACACTTCTTTTCTAAGTTTAAGCTGTGTAACTTTTAGACAGCGTTAGTAAATGAGGGCCAATGTGTTTAATACTGTTCTTAGAGAATTGTTTCAGCAACCGGTTCCATCCCAGTTACTACAATACAGATGTGATGGATGCCTTTCCCTGGAATACAACTCAGGATGACTAATTGGACTCTCACAGGCTTGGACATTGGCCTGGAGAAGCAGGGACCTGGAAAATAAAAAACGTAGTTCGCTCACCACAGTTTTTATGATCAGGTTGCTTCCATATTATCAAACAATGCAGGAAAGAGATATTACATTGGGGTTGTTTAAGCTTCTAGTCTGTCGAAATTGGCAATCCAGAACACGTCCAACGCTGAGAGATCTGAAACACATAAGAACATGTCCCCACGGCACAGATTTTCAGCCGGATTTATAGACACTTTTTGGGTTTGAAAGCCGTTTGTAAACTGTCTGGACTTGTGCCAGGTCTTGTCTTGGGCATGGAATAAAATTTGATTGTTTTCTTTTACCTTTTGGTGGACATGCACTCGATTACCTATTGCCTTTGAGAGAATTTTTGGGTGGTTATAATGTATTTGTATAACCTCTAATGTTCTCTATTTTAAGATGGCACTGTTCGTGATCACTCTTTTAAGGGATGGTTTCTTCTTCCGGATGTATATATAAGTTTTTGGATTATTTGGGTTTTCGTGGAAGAAGTTAAGACAAATTTTTTTTCAATGTAATGAATAACAAAACATGAAGGTTGGGAACTAAACCTAAATAAAGCATTTTACATCAATGTGTCAAAATGTGGTCGGTATCTGATAAGAAGTATATACTCCTCTAGTAGAGATGGGCGAATTGATTCTAACGAAGTGGAATTCGTTTAGAATTTCAGGAAAACTTCGGTTCTGAACGAAGTCGAAGTTTGGGGTACTTCGCGGGAACGAAGTGTGCTTTTGATTGATAAAATGGCTGCGAGCACATGGCGTTACATGGGGCAAAGCACTCTGGGAGGAAGAAGGTCATAGCCTGCATGATATGTGCAGAGATGAAGCCAATCAGAGACCGTCGGGATTCTGTGACGTCACCGCACTATATAAGTCCGGGCGTGATGCCGGGAGCTCATACCGCTCTCACTGTACTGATTAGGGAAGGTGCTGCCGCGGCTGCTGATGATATCTCTTACTAAAGAACTCATTTTTATACAGCAATTTCTGGGGGGTGTCTCAGCTTGTCTCAGAGACTGCTTCTCTTACGTTCTGATTCTAATTTTGTGGGGTATTGGATCTGAAGTCCAGTGTGCGTCCAATGCAGCTGCATATACATTTTAATGATATCTGCTCACAGCACATTGAATATCCAAGGGTTATCTAAGCCTGTTCCTGTTGTATTCATTTAATGAAACAGCGTTTTAACAATCCAAATACCACTTCATTTTTGGCTGCTCAATTCTTTTGCGCAATTTACATCCAGGGATTAATTAAGCATTGTTCTACTGTTGTGGTGACTGAAAGAAACCGTCTTTTTCAAAGCCAAAAAAGACATCTTTCCTGTTGCATAATTCATAACCGAAGGTTAACCCCCCTGCATGTCCTCTCACTGCTTCTCCTCCTTGCCTGCCATTACACACATCCCTGCTCCTCCTCTTCACTGCCTTTCCTTTGCATGTGCACGACCTGGGCAGGACAGAATGCTTCCCTGACCAGTAAACAAACACCGTTGCTAAGCACATATAAACCAGCCCGTTCTCTAAAACCGTAGCACTTTGCCAATAGTAACCAAAGACGTACATCCTTAGATTTTTGGTCCCCACATTTTCAACTATGATCTTCGTAGAGAGACAACCCCTTTAACGACCTTGGGCGTATGAGTACGTCCCAGAGCCGCTAAGGGGCTTTGCAGGGGGATCGCGCCGCGACCCCCCCCGCACAGCCGCAGGGTGTTAGCGGCAAATCGCCGCTAACACCCGGCAGTAACAGCGCCGGAGGGTGGCTTCGCCCGCTGGTGCTGTTTTACCCATCAGACACCGTGCCAAAGATGGCCGCGGCGTCTGAATGAACGCCGATCGGTGCCGCGCACCGATCGGTACGGTCATCAGCACCGGCGCAGCTATGCTGCGCAAATCCAATGACCGGGCATGGTGGTGGGGAGCCTTGTGAAGGTTCCCGTCACTTACCCTGGCCGGTTTCCCCACTTCCGTCCGCAGACAGGAAGTGGGGAAACCGCCATCTTTGTACACCCTAATGCATTGCCTATGCAATGCATTAGGTTTTATTAACAATCGCGCCACCTAGTGGTCAAGTACCATAGGTGGCCTCAATGTTACAGTAAAAAAATAAATAAATAAAGTTTTAAAGTACAAAAAAAAAAAGTATTAAAAGTTCAAATCACCCCCCTTTCCCCATTTTACAAATAAAATAATTAAAATAATAAAAAAGTTAAACATATTTGGTATCGCCGCATCCGAAAAAGTACGATCTATAAAAATATATCATAATTTATCCCGTACACTGAACACCATAGAAGAAAAAAAATTCCAAACGCCAAAATTGCGTTTTTTGGTCATTTTACGTCACTGATAAAATGGAATAAAAATGATCACAAAAGTCGCATGCATTCCAAACTGCTAGCGATAAAAAGTACACTTCAGCCCGCAAAAAATTCCCCCTCACTGACGTCCGTAGGTGTTAGTACAAAAAAGTTATTGGTCGCACAAAATGGCGCAGTGGCGCAAATTTCAAAAATAGAAAATGTTTGGAATTTTTTTACGGTACCAAAACATAACGGAAACCATACATGTTTGGTATTGCCGGATGTGTATCAACCTGTAGAAAACAGATAACACACTATATTTACGGAAGACTGAACGCCATAAAAGCAAAACACCAGCAAACATGGCGAAAATACATTTTTTTTTACAATTTGCCCCACTTGGAATTTTTTTGCGGTTTCCCAGTATATTCTATAGTATAGTGAATAACAGCATTAGAAAGTACATCTTGTCCAGCAAAATAAAAGCCCTCATGTGTTTATGTAGGTGGAAAAATAAAAAAGTTATGGCTTTCAGAAGGCGAGGAGGGAAAAACGAACGTGTCACCAAAAAAAAAACGCCTGGTCCTTAAGGGGTTAATTACAAGTTTTTCTCTTGCTGTGTACCGTAAAATACACGCCATTGTAACACGCTACAAAGCTGGTAGTTTTTGGTTGCTCAATTCTTTTGCGCAATTTACATCCAGGGGTTAATTAAGCGTTGTTCTGCTGTTGTGGTCACTAAAAGAAACGTTCTTTTTCACCGCCAAAGAAGCAATTTTGCCTGTAGCATAATTCATATCCGAAGGTTAATTAAGCCTGTTTGTGATTTACATTCAGTAAAATACACAGTGTTTTTAAACGACACATACAAGTAAATTTTTCCTGGCCATTTGTGGAGCGCAATTTATATCCAAGGGTTACCCAAGCTTGTTACTGGGTTCATTTGGAGTCAAATACAGGGTGTGTATTTATCATATACAGATATCTTCATCAAACAGTGTCTGTACATTTTAGAACAAACAGTATGTCAGACAGAGAGGTGGCAGGCTCTGCACCTGCGAGTGGCAGAGGCACAAACATTCCTGGAGCAGGCCCAGGTCGCAGCACAGCAAGGGGACGTCGCAGCAGGGGTCACTCGGTGAGGCCACAACTGCCGCTGTCATCTAGCGGCCGTGTGTTGTTCAGCAACCCAAGGGTTCTTGATTGGTTGACTAGGTCATCCTCTTCCTCCCAGATGACATCTGACAACCCCAGCCAAGAGTCGGTGGGAACCTCAGACACAACCATTAGTTGGCATGGCCCGGGAGCGGGTCAGTGGCCCTCACCTGTCCTCAACCAGCCTCTGTTCCATCCGGTTCCCTCAGCCAGAGATCTAATATGTGGTGTGGGCTCAGCGCCACTATATAGCGAGGATGAACAATTTGAGGAGGGCAGTCAGCAGCTACTTGGCAGCGAAGAAATGGGGCCAATATCCCCTGCTTCTTGCAGTAGGCGGCAAAGTATAGATGTGGAGAGTGGCATGGGAGGTCATGTTGTGAGAGGTCAGCCTCTGCATACCAAGACCGGTGATGAGGACAGCAGTGATGATGAAACACAAATAGATGATGATGTAGCCGACCGCACTTGGGAGCCGGGTGAGGCAAGGGCTTCATCATCGTCAGGAGAAGAGGGCGTCAGCTTGCGCGTCAGGCAGCGGCGCAACCAGCAAGTGGGTTGTGTGGCCGTGAGTAGTGTTGAGCGATTATTATCGACAAAGTTGAAATCGGCACGGTTTTTATGTTGATCAGATTTTTTAGATCACGCGATAATTTAGGTTAAAATCTGTGCATAATCTATTAATATCGTGCCATTTTCGGCACTTCCTGTCATTTTGGCGGCCAGCAAATCAGCTTAGAGAATAGAGCAGGGTGAGCTGTGTGTGCGACGTCATGACTGGGATGTGTATGGTTGTGATTGGCTGGAAAAATCACATGACCTCGTTTTACATAGAACAGCCCTTCCTGTTCATGATCAGTGTGTGTCAGTATCTCAAAGGAGTAGGACGTGCGCTCTGCCTCTGTGCAAACAGCTCAGCAAAATTATTCTATTTGTTCACAGAGACAGCTATACTTTTAGCTGTGAACCTTAGAACTTAGGTAGATCAGAGATTTGCAGATTTTAGGTAGTTAGGCTGAGAATTTTAAAGGAGCATCTACCGCTGTAAAGTCACGGGGGGAGCATAAAGGGGTGCCCGCAGGCGAACACAGACAAGCTCTTTAAAGGATAATAGATATTGTGCACCCAGACTTAGTGTAGACATTGCATTGCAATAGTTTTATTATTAACAGTTTTCTGTTGAAATATTACTTGGATATTGGGCAGCCTGAACTTATATTAGGATACAGATCTTTTCTAGTAACTGCAGGTCTATTTGTTAGGTGCAAAACTCCACTTTTATTATCAGTATACATTTCAGATAGGTGTTTTTTTTCACTTTTGGTCAGTCAAGCTTTGTTGATAGAGGTACCTTGCACTTAAATTTGAATCAAGCAATTTTGTAGTCACCACAGGTGTATTGATAGGTGCCAAAAATACCTTTTATTATCCGTATACATGTCATGTCAGATACGTGTTTTTACACTTTGGCGCAGGCCAGCTTTGTTCATAGAGCCACCTTGCAGTTAAATTTGAATCCAGCAATTTTGTAGTCACCACAGGTGTATTGATAGGTGCCAAAAATACCTTTTATTATCCGTATACATTTCAGATACGTGTTTTTTTCACTTTTGGTCAGTCAAGCTTTGTTGATAGAGCCACCTTGCAGTTAAATTTGAATCCAGCAATTTTGTAGTCACCACAGGTGTATTGATAGGTGCCAAAAATACCTTTTATTATCCGTATACATTTCAGATACGTTTTTTTTTTTCACTTTGGCGCAGGCCAGCTTTGTTCATAGAGCCACCTTGCAGTTAAATTTGAATCCAGCAATTTTGTAGTCACCACAGGTGTATTGATAGGTCCTCAAAAAACCGGTTATTATCCGTATACATTTCAGATACGTGTTTTTTTCACTTTTGGTCAGTCCAGGGCTGGACACAAATTGCACAATTTGAGGCTTAAAATTTTCTGGGGCTGGAGTCACTATGGGGTCGCATCATTTGATCTCCAGGGGTGTCTGTCCCTAATCACTGAAGAAGGATTTGGAGGAAAAATGAAACCATTGAATTGATTGGCTGAATCACTCTCAGAAGCCAGGAGGGCAAATGTCTTCTCAACTAAGAAGTGTTTTGGGGATGATTAGGTCATTTTTACTACTTATGGGGTGTTTGGACGAATTAACACATCTACACGTGTAAAAAATACCTTTAAAAACTGCAGGGAGGGGTGTATGCTGTATGTTATCACACTTGAAAAAAAAGCAAAATGTATTAATGTAAAAACTATAAATAAAACTTCCCTAAATAATTCTGTAAACAAATGTCAGTTACCAAAAAAATATACTAAATGACAGTCACTGTACAAAATAGCATAGTGCCACTTTGTGATCTGTGGGTCAAACAGGTTTAGGGTCCTTCTGCGGTACAGGACAGATATAGTCAATGTCCAGTGAAACTAAAATGGTGGTTGAAATACTCCTTTTTCCGGCACTTTTTAAATCTGGGGGTCATGCTGTGGCTCAGGACAGGGATATTCAATGTCCAGTTCAAGTAAAATGATGGTTCAAATCATACTGCCTTCTGGCACTTTTTAATTTGTGGGTGATGCAGGTTTAAGGGTCATGCTGTGGTAAAAGACAGGGATAGTGAATGGTCTGTGAGTTTTTTTCTGTGGCTTTTATAACCTAAGTGTGTTGCCTAAGATGTGACTTATCCATTTGATGTTGTGGATGTTAATTCCAGCTTCTCCAGCCTGTTTGGGTGTAAGAATGAAGGTGTTGTTGCTCTCCCATAGATTTTAAATGGTGATCGGCGATAATCTATTACCGACTATCGGAAATCGTCTTGATAATTGCCGATATCGACTATCGACCCGATGACGATAGTCAACGTAATCGCTCATCACTAGCCGTGAGTCAGCAGGATAGCAGCAGTGTGAGGTTGGGAGCCAAGCGGCCACGGGGTAAAAAACCCGCTTCGCGGGTCAAAGAAAGTAGTGGCACAGGGGCTCAGCGAGACAGCGGTGGTAGTAGTCACTCAGTGCGGAGCGTTGGCGGTAAAATCAGATACTCGGCGGTGTGGCAGTTCTTTGGTAAGACACCGGAGGAGCCGAATATGGGTATATGTAGAATCTGTGGGCAGAAAGTGGAGCGTGGCCAGGGAGCTAACCTGGCACCACGGCCCTGCGTCAACACCCAGTGGCCTGGGAGAAACGTGGCTCAGGTGTGGTGGTCCATCCTGCCGTCGCAGCAACAGCAGCAGCAGCGGCCAGTGGCACGCATGCCATTGCAGCCAGTCAAGGCTCCACCACCTCTGCAGAAGGGAGCTGTTTCTCTTTGCCATCATCTCTCGGTCAAGATGCACTCTGCCACCCCAGTTAGAAGATCCGCTGGACTACTAGGCAGCCAAATGGATGTGTGGCAAAAACTTGCCGAGTTTTGCAGTGGAGAAGCTGTCCTGCCCGGCCAGTAGTTATGGCATCAGAGGGGTGTTCAGTGCAGCGGGGGGGCCCTCGTTACCCCAAGGAGAACCCGCTTGTCCACAGGAAATGTGGAACGATGACCTTTGTCAAGATGAATCAGGCGTGGATCGGCCAGGATTTCCACCACAAAGCCTTAAACGTCAGACTAACATCAGCCTTTAACGCCTCACCCAAACTGTGAGAAATGTGTCTGGGTACACACTACCTGCCTCAGCCACTATTCTGATGCCGCCACCCGCCTGAAGCCACACATCTGCTGACAGTTTCTCCATCTGCCCCAACCATCTTTACCAGGGACGGGATTGCCACCCACCTCCACACTCTGTCATTGTGCCCCTCTCTGACCTCTTGCTGCTGCTGCTGTTGCTGGTGCCGTGACATCCACACTGTGTCATTGTGCCACTCTCTGACCTCATACTGCTGCGATTGTTGCTGCTGCGGTCACCTCCACACACTGTGTCATTGTGCCACTCTCTGACCTCATGCTGTTGCTCCTGCCGCCGTCACCTCCACTCTCTGTCATTGTGCCACTTTGTGGCCTACTCCTGTTTTTGCCACCTCCAGAAAGTCATTGTGCCACTGCCTGACCTCATGCTGCTGCTGTGGCTGCTGCGTGCCCTCCACACTGTGTCATTGTGCCACTCTGTGGCCTATTCCTGTTTTTGCCACCTCCAGAATGTCATTGTGCCACTGCCTGACCTCATGCTGCTGTGGCTGCTGCCTTCACCTCCACAACTCTGTCACTGATGTTGCCACCTGAGCTCTCAGCTTGTTTTTTTCCAGCTGTCACTGCCATGACTTTATCAGGCTACATTCCGGCTTGAGTTTTTTGGTCAGTTTTGCCCTCTTAAGTGCCCAGGGAAATTTTATAGTGAAGCGATTCTAAGAGCGGCGGCAGTCATGTGCGTGTTCATACTAAAACACATCATTGTATGAAGACCAAACCAAGCTCCCACTGCATATTTAAGCATGGCACACAGTTCTACAGCACCCTGCAGGCTCTGTGCAGCCTGGAAATAGCTGTTTTTTAATGCGATTTGTCCCAAAGTAATTCGAACCGAAAAAAAAATGTCGGAAGATTCGGCGAAGTCACCGAATCGAATTTTTGAGAAATTCGCCCATCTCTATCCTCTAGGTCCTCCTTGTACAATTCAGGTCCAAGACTCATTTAGTAAGGGAACAACGTGCGAATAAATTCACAGCGCCTCAATTACATGGGGAGAAAATAGGCCCAGGAAAATATTTTCAAGGCAGAATATCAACACACTCTTCACAAAAAGACCTAGACTGCACTTCCACATAATATATACTAATCTACTGCTTCTCAGCAAACATTTACAAAAATGAACACAAGGTACTTAGTCTACTTTGTGATCACATGGTATAAGCCCACTGGCCACTTCACAGTGACCTCTTCAAAGTGGGTCCCTACACTAATTGATGTAGTGCTGCATGGGGAATACTGCTGCAGCAACAGAAAGGGCAGTGAGGGAAACAATCCTGTGGTCTAACAACAACACCGCTGCCAGGCTTAGCCCCCCCAGCTCTGGGTGGCACCACCACACAGGCATAATATGACATCAACAATGGTCTTTTTTTCCAATATGAATTAGATAACATAGTCTGTCACTTCAAATTTTTTTTATGTTTTGCCTCGTACCCCCACTCCTCCCCATTTGGCCCAGGTGTTTTAAATTAGGGGAAGTCTGTATAAGGGCCTCTACCCTTTTTATTTCAGTCTGCTTCTTGGGAGCCCATTGACAGGTGAGCGTTTGTGATCCTTTATTTTTCAGTTGTGGTGCTTTGTGGTGGCCATTGTTACTGAGATGCGGTGACTGTGGGGTAGTGTGACCCACAGCTGGAGATTTAGGATTGGCAGTAGAGGAGTTGTTGGGCCACTGGATTGTTGCCTTGCTGGTCTTGCTGTTGCTGTGGTGGTGATCACCATACAATTTATAATATGTGAATATTTGGTCCATGTCTTGCTTCTCCCTGTGTGAATTACACTACAGACTATGCTCACAGCTATTGCTGTGTATGCAGCTCCCTTGCCATCACCTGGTCTGTGGGGAAGGGGATATACAGCCTTTAAAAGTGAAACCCCTTCCCCACAGACCAGGTGGTGGCAAGGGAGCCGCGTACACAGCACTAGTTGCATGCATAGTGTGTAGTGTATTTCACATGGGAAGAAAAAGGACTTGGACCGAATATTCGGGTATTATAAATTGCATATTGACCATCACAAGAGCAACAGCAAGACCAGCAAGGAGAACAACCCAGTGACCCAACAACTCCACTGTTGGTTATATATATGCCTAGGTGTGTCTTACAACAGTAAAGTTGTTGGGCCACTGGGTTGTATATATACACACCTCTGGTTTAGTCACCCACAGTAACCTTTTTGACAAAAAATCAAGAATGTACCTAATTAGATCTATCTATCTATCTATCTATCTATCTATCTATCTCATATCTATCTATCTATCTCATATCTATCTATCTATCTATCTATCTATCTATCTATCTATCAATCTCATATCTATCTATCTCATATCTATCTATCTATCTCATATCTATCTATCTATCTATCTATCTATCTATCTATCTATCTCATATCTATCTATCTATCTATCTATCTATCTATCTATCTATCTATCCATCTATCTCATATCTATCTATCTCATATCTATCTATCTATCTCATATCTATCTATCTATCTATCTATCTATCTAATATTTATATGTCTCCTATCTATCTATCTATCTATCTATCTATATATCTCAGATTTATCTATCTATCTATCTATCTATCTATCTATCTATCTATCTATCTATCTATCTATCTATGTCAGATTTATCTATCTATCTATCTATCTATCTATCCCATATTGGAAAATCTAAAAGAAAATAAAAAATACTGTGGAGGAGAAGGGGTTTACAGCCATTATTATATGACCTCACTTTAAATGTTGCACCAACTGGAAGTTAATAAGGTAATATACTCTTACACCAGTGTCTCACCAGGTTATATTGAAACCTGTTCTGTGGTTATGAGGAGCAACACACCCGAACAGACCTGTCCATAGTGTGGCTTCATTTATCTAATTTAAAAGATCTTTTTTTGAACATAAGGGTGTCTTAAATTAGTCTTAGACTATTTTCAGTATAACATATCAGCGATTAGATACCTTCATCTGGACAAGAACAATGGTCACAATGTAGTTCTTTCATTTTTCTACCAGAGACTCAACCAGAGCTTGATTGTCGGGATTCTGAGCAGTAGGTGATTTTGAGGGAACCCAAAATCTGAAAAGGGTAACAGTTCTATGATTGATTATCTCATTTTCTAAATTGCAGTAAAAGGACAAATCTTCAAAACATTGTTAAATAAGAAATAGATATGCACAAGAGGGCCCAACTATACAGGGAGAACGGTTGTGTTCACATTGCACTTTTCACATAATCTCCAAAAAATTGGGAATCTCGCAAGAGAACAGAGAGTGACTTTTGATCAATATATTTACTATTTTGCCGTAGGCAAACTTAAACTCTATCAGTTCTCTATCTGTAAAACACTAAAACGTAACTTTTATTATGTATAACTCTTAACCTCTATACTCACTATTTAACAACCTGATCTCTCACCTCATCATTTAACCCTTTTTGCTTCTGAAAGAGGGAATAACTCCTTTTCTATTATCAAGTCTGGTGAAGCACCACCTATTAACAGGAGAGCCTTATATCTATAGCAAAGTACTAGCTCCAGTAAGGGATCCCAAGCCTACTACTTGAGCAGTTGTCCCTAATCTCATGGACACAGAACAAATAAGGCCCCTTGTGACACCCTCTGCAGCGGGTGACACTTCTAGACAGAGGTGAGAAATCACAATTTAAAACGTCATATCTGACCTCCCCGACATGTTTCGCCAGCTAACCTGGCTTCATCAGGGATTAGAGGTCCGATCACATGTAGTGTAAGCTCACTTCCTTTTATATCATGTTAGGTACACCCCCTATTCAGGTGCTCACCAATTAGCCATCAGAGAATCCACAAAAAGCTCACTCCCCCTTCCGCTCTCCTGCATGCACACTCATCATATGTCCTGCTAAAGCTGCCACCATGCTCCCATGAACAGCAATCCTCAGGCAAATTCGCCATCTCCATAACAGGCTTGCGCCCCATCTTACCATACTGCCCGTGCCAATGCACTGCACCAGCAGACACCTCAGCCCTGACTGTGATGGGCTTACGTCTTATTTATCTCATATTATTGCAACTGCGTTCCTCACCTACAACGGACTGAGCAGAATAGGTGTTACATTCCACAGAAACACTACCAGCTTTATCAAGCTCCCATAAGCCCCTCTCTTCCACATCTAATATGCATATTCATTGGGAATATAGATTTCACTTACAGTACACCACTGTCATATATCTTTCCCATAAAGCACTTCTCCTAAATATCTAATATACATATTCATTTTAATAAAGCTGCAAGCACTATTAAGTACATGTTTGATTGTGCTGTATACTATTGTCTCAGACTGTTTCCATAAACCATTTCTCTTTTATATGTTATATTCATATTCATTTTAATAAAGCTGTAGGCTCTATGGTTAGACCACCCTCCCTCCCGCAGTTTGGCCTCACAACTTCCCCATTGAAGATTCTCTCTTCCGGCTCACTGCTAGCCACCTAATTAATTACGTCACAATGGATGCATGCAAAAATATGGGGGCATGCAAAAATATTAGTGTCTAGGATAACTACCTATTCATGTGTATATATTCATCTATGTATAGATTTATTGTTTCTGCTCGCTGCGTTGATCTAGTGCTGACTGGATGCAACTAGATGCAATAGCGTTTGAAGACACTAATATTTTTGCATGCGCCCATGTTTTTGCATGCTTCCATTGTGACGTAATAAATTTTGGGGTGGCAAAGCCGTGACCCGGGGAAGAGAGAATCTTCAATGGGAAGTTGTGAGGCCAAACTGCAGGAGGGAGGGTGGGGCTAACCATAGAGCCTGCGCTTTTTTAAAAATGAGTATGAATATTACATATAAAAGAGAAATGGTTTATGGAAACAGTCTGAGACAATAGTATACAGCACAATAAAACATGTACTTAATAGTGCTTGCAACTTTATTAAAATGAATATGTATATTAGATATATAGGAGAAGTGCTTTATGGGAAGATAATATGACAGGTGGTAGTACAGTGAAATTTTATATTCCCAATGAATTATGCATATTAGATGTGGGAAAAGGGGGGCTTATGCGAGCTGATAAAGCTGGTAGTTGCTGTGGAATGTAACACCTATTCTGCTCAGTCCATTGTAGGTGAGGCACGCAGTTGCAATAATATGAGAGAAAGGTGTCTGAGGTGTCTGCTGGTGCAGTGCGTTGGCACGGGTAGCACGGTAAGATGGGGCGCAAGCCTGTTATGGAGATGGCGAATTTGCCTGAGGATTGCTGAGGTGGCAGCTTTAGCAGGACATATTATGAGTGTGCGTGCAGGAGAGCGGAAGGGGGAGTGGGCTTTATGTGGATTCTCTGATGGTTAATTAGTAAGCACCTGAATAGGGTGTGTACCTAACATGATATAAAAGGAAGTGAGCTTACACTACATGTGATCGGACCTCTAATCCCTGATGAAGCCAGGTTAGCTGGCGAAACATGTCGGGCAGGTCAGATATGACGTTTTAAATTGTGATCTCTCACCTCTGTCTACAAGTGTCACCTGCTGCAGGGGTGTCACAAGGGGGCCTTATTTGTTCTGTGTCCATGAGATTAGGGACGACTCCCCAAAGTACAAGGCTTGGGTCCCTTACTGAAGCTAGTACTTTGCTATAGATATAAGGCTCTCCTGTTAATAGGTTGGTGCTCCACCAGACTTGATAATAGAAAGGGAGTTATTCCCTCTTCAGAAGCAAAAGGGTTTTAATGATGAGGTTAGAAATCAGGTTTTTAAAATAGTGTGCATAGGGGTTTAAGATTTTAAAACATAATAAAAGTTACGTTTTAGTGTTTGACAGATAGAGAACTGATAGAGTTTAAGTTTGCCTATGGCAAAATAGTAAATATAGTACACATTGCACTTTGACACCTGTGAAAAGCTTTACAATCCTATGCCACAAAGGAAGACAGCAGTGTTACCATAAAGGGATAAAACAGAAGAGTAAAACAGATTAGACCATTGGTGAGGAGAACATCCCATATTTCAATGAACCCAATAAAATACTACCGTGATTCTATACATGTTTACTCTAATAGTGGGTTTCTTCTGGGTATTCTGGATTCAATAACACGCCAAAAAATCATACTGAGTAAAGAATGGACTTATAACTACTGAATGAGTAATGAGTGACTAAACTTTCAGTGATCTAGTGAGAAAAGATAAAGCAGGAAAGTAATGTTAGACTATGAAGAAAATGACAAAAGATGACAAAAGTCAACCTCCTCCTTCCCCAGCTTGCACACATTCACTCAGTTATTTCAGGATTGCAGGGCTTTCACCTAGATCCTCCACTGTGCAAAACATGTCACTGAAGAAGCACTCAATTAAACAAATGCTCTATCCATAGGAAACAACGTCAGCAGGAGACCGAGCCTCAAAAGGATTCTTAATTAATTTTGTTAGCACCTTAGCCAGTCGCAGCAGAGTCGGGCTTTCATAAGGAATTATGAATAACCGTACATTCCAGACACACCACCGTTTCATATTTTTAAATCTGAATCATCCCACACGCATAGCTGTCACTCCCGCTTTTGTAGGGCACACGGGAAGGGAGAACCGAAGGCTGGTACAAGCAATGGAGCAGAAACCCAGTAGTTGTTACTTAGGTGTAGCTTGGACCCACCCAGTTCTGATGGTGCCAGGGGCACAAAGCTGCGGCATTGCCCTGACACGATATGATCTGTTTTGTGTCCGAAGCCAAAAATAGCATAGCCTGGGAGGGAGGAGATTGTAGACTGTCCCAGGGGAGTGAGAGGGTGTGACAGGGGGTGTGATGGGGGTTTGTCATGAGATGTCTTAGTACAGTTATAAGTTGAAGCCCAAATGGGCCCAGGGTCATCTTCATTTGGGGAAGTGGGTTATGCAAGCGTACCAGGCGCGTCCAGAACCAGCAGGGAACATACACCCCTTTGCATGCCAGCACAAGGCCAAATTAAGATAAATAAACACATTTTGCTGCCTCTTTGTCTGTAACTATATTTGTATTTGCACATCTGACAATATCTGTATAGTTATACCTCTATGTATGTATTGTTTGTCTAGTTCACTCACAAGGCGATTAAATCTTTTAACTTTAATCCTGAGCTGGTCTGTTGTCTTAATCAATGATCTCACGTGTCCGTTTTTCTCGGGTCTCTAATATATCTCTACCTGGGCTGGTTCCTGGCCTTGTTATAAGTCTATAACAGACCAGTCTTATAGCTAACGAGGAACTGATGGTAGTCTAGTGGGCTGGCTGAATTCTGTTTCACCAGTGTTGATAAACAGATCTCTTCAAGCCGTGCAGGGTTGTGGGCGAGCGGGGGTATCCTCACGCACTCCCTGGGTCTCTCTGTGCCCGTGTGGACAGGGGTTAACTGTGAAACAAATGCAGTTTACCTTCCATACCCCTAGGGGGAGTGCAACATCATGAATAGACCCCAAGTCAGGGCGTCGACCCTCAAGTGGGCGCGGATTTTTCCTGACACAGACTATCACAGATTATTACCAGACAATGTATTTAGCTAGAGACTCTAATCCTGGCTAATGGATCAGATCTACTACTCAACTACTACAGCGCTGCTCAAAACTGAGACCACTACTAGATCTGATAAAAAAACAATAATTTGTGCTAGATTTCATTTTAATGTTAATTGTATTCTTTTATTCCTGAATTATCTCATACTTTCCTACTTTTAAGATTATTGAGCAGTGCGGGTAGTTTGACTCATAATTAAGACTTCCGAGGAGTAGATCAAGTCAATGATTGCAGGTCCAGAGAGTCCCACATCTAGAGAAGAAGTCATTCATGGTGTTTTGCCTGTCCAAGATAAAAACAAAGGGCGACATGTATGATCGGGCTTTTCGCCCATTTTTTGGCGTATAATGCGCCTCCCAGCCCGAATCCCGCTGTCGGACGCGGGGATTCAGTGTTAGGCGCAGTGTTCGCCACTTTCAGCTGCGCCCCCGCATGAAGGGGCGGGCATGGGCGCGGTGTGGGCGCGGGGTAGGCGTTTTGGGGCGGGACGCGGCGCGCTCGAAAACTCTGAGGCATGTATAAATCGCCTTTATAAAGGCGGAAAACAGTGTCAGAAAAGAGCTGAACGTAAAAAATAAACATAATTAAAAAAAACAAAAACACTTTCCTAAACTCTAGAACGGCGCAATATCAAGAATTATGATATTGGAAATTGCCGGGAAATACAGTAATTCAAATTCTGAAACCTATTCTCATTTGGTCGCATAAACCGGCCAATCAGAATAGGAGCGACAAAGTCCCATTATATCCTATGGAGAAGTTGGACCAATCAAAACAAAGGGGGGAAACAGTTAAAAATACAGTAAAAAGACAGAAAAGAGCTGTTTGGCGAGCTAGCGGTGGCTTGGATAACCCAGCCAATCAGAGCGCGAGCTACTTCTCCCATTATAGTCTATGGGAGATGGGCGCCCCTGAAATCTACGGCGCTCAGCGCCGGCGGCATGAAGTATGAATAAAAAAAAAAATTTTTATTAAGTGAAAAAACATTATCAGATAAAGAGCCGAACCCTTCTTTACAAAAAAGCAGTTAAAAACCCGAACAACGCGTTTGTTGCCGAGACCGGCGCTACATAGGGAATTGCAATAGAGAGAATCGCCGGGAAATACAGTAATTCAAATTGTTTAAGCTATTCTCATTGGTCGGCATAAACCAGCCAATCAGAATAGGGCGACAATGTCCCCCATTATAACCTATGGTGAAGAAATTGACCAATCAGAATAGGAGCGACAATGTCCCATTATATCCTATGGAGGGAAAAATTAATCAATCAATTCCAAGGGGGTACAGTTTTAAAATCAGTAAAAATGCAGAAAAACGATCTGATTGGTTTTAAGCGGCGGGGTTGTCCCTTACCAAATCGGGGAGCTACTTTCTCATAGAGTTCTATGGGGAAAGAAATTTGAGCGGCTCTGTGATTGGCTAATTTAAAGAGGTGCCGTTATTTGGACCAATGGAGAAACGAGCGGGCGCTACTATGGTTTTCTAATGCATCTGAATTCAAATTGTAAAACGGAAATAAATATTAAAACTACAGAAGTGTCCTGATGTTTATAAATGAAAAATAATATGGGGTAACGAAAAAAAAATATTAAATCAATAAAATCATGTTTTAAATTTCTTTATTTTCGTTGCACCCCACATTGATCCTTGGCCAACGAAAATTTAAAGAAATAAACATGATTTTTATTGATTAATATTTTTTTAGCCCCCGCTAGCTAGCCCAAACACCTCTTTCAGCATTTTACAGTATTTTGAACTGTCCGCCCCTGGATTCTGATTGGGCTAAATTCTCCTAGGCTAGAATGGTCTTTCCTCCTATTCTGATTGGCTGAGCTAGCCAATCCCCCGGTAGCAACCATCAGCTCTTTCGCATTTTACTGTTTTAACTACCCGCCGTGGATTCTGATTGGTCTAGACTCCCCATATTTTAATGTTCACTGTCCCCTCCTTTCTTTGCCGGTTATGCCGACCAATCAAATCTTTCGAATTGATTACTTTTTCCCGCAATTTCCAATATCCAATTCTGAATTAGGATATTGAAATGCTTTGTTTAAAGATTTTTTATTTTTAGTTTCTTCGATTTTCCTGAGAATGTGAACGCCTTTAATAAGCGTTTTGATTCATACTCCGCACCGACATCTGGAAGATTTCTCGCTGTTCCCCTGTCTCCATCGAACCGCCTAAGTCCCCCACTGCGCCCATCCCCCCCCACTGGCCCCCACACACGCGAGCGCCAGGGAACTTTTCCCCGCATGTATGAGTGCGCTATCCCGCAGCGAATCATGTGCGCGCCGCACTGCGCCTCGTCCCCGCACTGCCCTAAGACACTGGCAGGCGCGGCGGACTTTCCCCGCTTTTCCCACACCTCCGCGCCATCAAGGCGCAGCCCCGCACTGCCCTCAGACCCGCACGCGCCTAAACACTGCAGGCGCGGCGGAAATTACATGCAGTAGACGCGCCCCGCCCCGACAAAATCAGCGCAATTCCCGCCGGGAAACTGGCGGAAGGTGCCCCCGCCCGCGGATTCATACATGTGGCCCAAAGTGTGAAGTAAGGAACAAAATTAAATTCATGGCTCAATTACATTTTATATTAACCAATTGATCCAAGATAAATGTATTATTATTGTTCCTTTTCTCTCCAAGACTAGCGTTGAGCGAACAGTAAAAAGTTCTAGTTTGATTAGAATCTCGAACTTTTGTGAGTTCGGTTCAAAGTTCTATTCGACCTTCGAACCCCATTAAAGTCTATGGGAGAAGATATTCTAGTTAATTTTTATGCTTGTACAGGTGAGAAGAAGCTGGAATCACCACCCATAACAGTGAACTGGATAAGTTGAACAACTTAGTGAAGAAAGTTTGGCTCTAAGAGTGACAGAAAAAGATTGAGAGGCTAAAAAACTTCATTCCTTTCAATGGCTAACTGAAAAGATGAGGACAGCTTGCAGGCAGGGGCGTAGCTATAGGAGGTGCAGTGGTAGCAGCTGTTACAGGGCCCTGCATCCTAATTGGGCCCAAAGCCCTTTTGATACATAGGAGACGGCGTGTTACACAAGTACTGAACACCCAAAACTGCAAAAACTGATATGATTTAGCAAATCCAAGCTCTCTGTATAATATATTTCCATGTATATGAGAGTTCGGCGTTTTGTGAACCTGCAAATGTCACCAATAACAGCTTCTGGGTGTGGGAAAGATGCAGCCAGCAATACCAAACTCCCTAACTATTTATGTATATGGAGAGGAAAATGCTATCTAACTAAGAGCAGTCTGTACAGTATAAAGAGTGAGTTGAAAATGGCGTTCAGAACAAAATACAGTAAAAATAATATTTATCACATGGTCATGTGATTTTAACAGCCAGAAAGAGCCCTGCACCTCAGCGATGATCTTTTAGACACTGCTCTGTGCTCTGCACTGATTGGATGGCCGCCAAACGTGCAGAAAGGTGATTGGATGGCTGCCAAAAGTGCAGAAAGGTGATTGAATGGCCGCCAAAAGGGCAGAAAGGTGATTGGATGGCTGCCAAAAGTACAGAAAGGTGCTTAAAACTTAAAATTAAAATGGCGTGTTGAACTCCATGTCGAACTAGAACTTTACTCGAACAGTAAAGTGTTCAGTTTGAGTTCCAGAAAATCGAAATGTTTAACTCGAACTTAACTTTTCTCAAATGGTTCGATCAGCACTGGTCCCAAATACTCCCCTTTTCATGGTTCCCTGCTAACAGACTAAGAGAAAAGGGGAAGTAACCCTTATCAAGTCTCCCAATAAATTAAAACACCAGGGACAAATGAGGGATGGATTCAAAGCAAAACTTAAATAAAAAGAAGGGGACAGACATATTTAAACATATCTAAATTGTGGAAAAAAGACACTGACCATTTGCTGTAAAATAATCTGTTCTGCTAAGCAAAAATTTTCAAAAATGAACATGCTCCATCTGAAGTATATTGGTGTGTGGTCCAAGTCTCTTTTCCTGCAGTTTGAATATAGACATAACTAAGGTGACAGAAATTAGAGTTCTGAAACAATGGTAATTTCTTTTAGGTTCTCTTACACAACTGCCCATAACAAGCTCCAAACAACGAGGAGTTTGAGGTCCATCAGCTCTGGTTCACTTTGAATGATCAGGAGAGGTTTCAATGATTGGTCATTCTTGTGATCATTCATTCACACCACTCCCGCCACAGACAAACATTGTTGGCAGCTTATTCTCTGTTTACCAAAAGATCTGCTGCTGACAACAATCTTTTCAATGTCTACATAAAAGATATTTCCACTTGGAAATGATTGTTTATGGGAATGTGTAATCCTTCACTCCTCTGCCCATGTAAAGAGCCTTTATTCTTCTATGGAATTCTCCAATCTATTTAAAGCAAATAAAAGATTATCTTTCAATAGTCCATTCTAAAATACTAGGTCAAAACATAATAGAGGCCTGTTAAAATAGAAGTTAATGTCTCGGTTTATGCCATTGTCCCCACCATAGACCCTTGTCGTGTCCATGTCTCCTGTGTCTCTCCACAGTGGCACTCGGTATGGGGGTTGTGGCAGCCTTTGCCCCCGCTACTTGTTACGCACCTGTCTCAGCTCCTACCTGTGCCGTGGTGCCGGCAGTGGTGCCCACCGGCAGCTACGAGTCTTCGCTTCTTCATTCGGCTCCCTGGCATCCGGTGTGTGCATGAGCAACCTCTAGTGCCCTTTGACCTGTGACCCCTGGCTACTTAAGAAACTTCCTGCTCTTGCTCCCGGTCAGTTCGTTGGTTTTCATACTAGAAGCCTGATCCCTGTTTGCTGTGCTCTTGATGACTTAACCCTTTAGCTAAGGGAGCATTTATCATAACCCTGCTCTCAGGTGAAGCCTTGGCTTGGGCCTCACCCCTCTGTTAGAGATGAGATCTGCTGACTGGGGACCTCCAATAGTTTCTGTGCATATCCAGAAAATTTTGAACAACCTGGGTGCATTACCTCTGCGGCATCTGCTCTGCTACGTTCCTGACAAGGCAATTCTACAGTGGGACAATATACCATCAAGTTCCAAACCCTGGCTTCTAAACTTGCTTGGAACAATGAGGCCTTTGTTTCAGCCTTCGTGGTGGGCTTTGCTTGGTGTAACAAGGAAGAGCTGGCAGGTCATGACCTACCTACCAACCTGGATGACCTCAACACCAGGCTACCCGGATAGACATCTGCTTTGAAGAAAGGGAGTTTGAGCTTCGCCAGCAGCCTATGCCATTCCATCCTTGCAAGACTCCACCTCATCTTGTACCTGCACTCCCAAGTCTACCCCACCAGACAACTGCATTCCCTCAAGATAAACCTATGGAAGTGAATCATGCTCATCTAATCCCAGAGGAACATACTCCCGTCCCAGTCTGAACTTGTGTCTATACTGTGGCAGTGCCAAGCACTACCTTAAAAACTGCCCAGTCCTCCCAGTTGTGACCCAGAAACCCAAGTGCCATCGTGTGACGTGGGTGAGGTGACCCTGAATAATGATACCGCTGTTCCTCGTCTGACCACTCCGGTCACTCTCAGCTTTGATTCTGGTACTAAGTTTCAAGTTCCTGCTCTTCTGGACTCTTGTTCTTCTGAGAACTTTATCCATCGATTTCTGCTAGACAAGTATTGCCTGCCTGTCTCCTTTCTGCATAAACCATTACATTTCTCCTCCGTCAGTGGGAAGATCCTGAAAGAATCAAGCCTCTGGCTCTACAAGACGGAATTTCCCACCAAGAGGTAATCTCATTCTATGTCCTTCTAGTATGTCTGCTTCAGTCCTGCTTTGTCTTCCATGGCTCCAGCCCATCCTTGGATTGGAAAGCGTGTGAAGTTGTCCAATGGGGAGAGCTTTGCCACTCAGGTTGCCTCAAGTCTGCCCATCCTGTGCAATCCCACCTACCCATCTGCCTGTTTCTGCTGTTTTGCTTGTTGAAGAGCCTTAAGTGCAAAAAGCACCCCTGGAGTCCCAAGATGTCTCTGATTCCCACCCACCTCTCCCCCTGCCTACCATTTGTGTTTCTGCTCCCCAGGTCCAAGAAGTTATTCGGGATTCACAGGACATATCCTCTGAAGACAGTTCTTGGGATACAGAGGAGGAGGTGATTACTCCTGGTTGTTTTGAGGGTACCCGGCTTGCCCATAGGGATGGGCTTAAGAGGGGGGTACTCTCATGGTTCTCGCTACGGTCCCCGCCATGAACCGTCGGCATGCCCATGTTTCATGTGTTTCCAATGCGGCTCCCGGTATGAGGGTTGAGGTGACCTGCGTCCCTGATACTTGTTACTCAACTGTCCCAGCACCTGTTCCCTGCTGTTCCTGATGTTGTGCTAGTCTGCTATTACCTGCTGTCATCTGCTGCTGTATCAAGTTCGCTACCTGCGTGGGACTGCAGTGACTACCTACGACTACACTCTGCTGTGACCTTTCACCGCTACCACTACACTGTGTCCTGTCCCGCACTTCGGCTACCACCATGAGTGTCAGCATCTACGCTCGCTGTGGCCCAGAAGATCCACAATACCCTGTGTTAGAAAATGTGACAATGAATTTAGCTAGTAAGTGATACTATCTGAGAGCCTCAAGCTGCTATGTAAAAAATGCCAAAGTATACAGTCTACCACACACTTGCACACTTGGCTCGGCTGGGTGTGTATATGTTTTCAGTAGGGAGCAGCTTACCTCTAGAAAAAAAAAAGTTATTCAACGTTAAAATTCATCAAAAGATCTATAATGTGACGACACAATAATGAGCTCCTCCCATCTCAACTTCCTGAACCCCTGAGAGTAGGGGGAGAGTGATATTAAAACTTAATTGTGGAGACCACTGATTTTTTGGTATGTAAGAAGAGTTTTGCTCTTATTGCTGAGTTGTCTTGTTTGTTTTTGTGTATGTACAACCCTCAGGTGTGTGACATATGAGCTGTTAGCCTGGAAATGTGTGCCGTCTATAATATATTTGTATTTCAAAATATTTGTTCTCATATTGATGCCGTCAAATTATTCTTTGAAGGATGCCTGAGGATCTTTCGATACGTTACGGAGTCATTCTGTATGGGGTGGATTGTGTCAGTACAGAGGCAAAAAAAAACTTGTGTTCAACCCATTTCTATATATCTCATTAAGGTATAAACTAGAGATGGGCGAATTTCTCAAAAATTCAGTTCGCCGACTTCACTGAATTTTCCGACAAAATTTGTTTAGGTACGAATTACTTCGGGACGAATTGCATTAAAAAACAGCTATTTCCAGGCTGCAGAGAGCCTGTAGGGTGCTGTAGAATGTTGTGCCATGCTTAAATATGCGGAGGAAGCTTGGTTTGGTCTTCATGCAATGCTGTGTTTTAGTATGACACGCAGATGACTGCCGCCGTTCTTAGAATCGCTTCACTCTAAAATTCCCTGGGCGCTTACAGGGGCAAAGCTGACCAAAAACTGAAGCAGGAATGCAGCCTGATAAAGTCAGGGCAGCGCCAGCTGGAAAAAAAACACGCTGAGGGCTAGGTTCCTACGATAGCGTCAAAGAAAACAGTAGTAGGTTCCTGCGGCCACCACAGAGCGCAGCACAGTAAGGGGACGATGGCAATAGCCACTCCAGGGAGCGGAATCTAAGTAGGTCCCGATTTTCACCAGAGCCCGGCGCAAAGCGGGGTGGACTTGCTGCGGCAGGAGTCTACCAGGTCGTTACTCCTGACGTGATTTGCTTGCGGTGGCAGCTGAGGTGTAGCGAGGTACAAAATCGTAAGGCAAACTCGGAGTCGGGGACAAGCGTAAGGTCAGGACAGCCGGCAAGGATCGTGGTCAAGGGAAGGAGGCAAGAGGTACGGTACACGAATGAGGCTCAAGGAAGAGGCGGAGGCGGTTAGCAAACTAACTATGGAGGATTTCCCTATAGTATTTGAGTTTGTCCTTACTCTCAGCAGCTGGAAAAAAGGCTCCCATTTTGGACCGGTAGCGAGGGTCCAAGAAGGTGGAGAGCCAGAAGTCATCCCTCTGCCGGATGGTGACTATTAGGCTGTCACTAGCCAGGCAAATCAGCATGTGATTCTGAGGGACTCCCTGCCTCCATCTCCACTGTGTCACGGACGCCCCTGTGACCCTCGTCCCGGGTCGCAGGCGAGTCTGTGCCCCTCACCCGAGCGGCGCCGCGTCCCGCATGTCGAGGCGCGGGTGCGCTCATTCCCATGCTCCTTCGGGAGCATACTTACCTGGCCGCGCTCCTGCTGCAGGCTCTGTCCCTCGGCGCGCGGTCCCACTTCCTAGGGTGCGCGCACGCAGGCAGTGTTACATTTCCAGGGCCAGCGCACCGGGAATTGGCTATGGCCGGTCTCTGCCCCAATTTAAGCCTACCTCTTCCTGATTACCCTGCCGGATCTTTAGTGCCATTGCCTATTGAGAACGCGTTCCGGAGTCTTGTCTGATTTTCCGTGTACCCTTTCCATTTTTCCTCCGTTCATCGACCAATGAATCTTGCTGCCTGCCCTGACTTTTGCCTTCCAGACCACGAACCTTGCCGCCTGCCCTGACCTTCCGCCTGTCCCCGACTACGAGCCTGCCTTACGATTTTGTACCACGCTACACCTCGGCTGCCTCCACAAGCAAGTCACGTCAGGGGTAGCGACCTGGTAGACTCCCCCGCAGAAAACCCATCCCGCTTTGCGGCGGGCTCTTAAAAAAGGGGGCCTATTTGTTTCCGCTCCGGGGTGGCTTCCCATCGCTTGGGTGGTCCAGAGGACCACTACACCCCCCGTGACTGAAATCCGGCCAGGTTTTCCCGCCAAAAGGCCTCTGCTGCCAGACGCTACCTCACCATCGTGGTAAACGTCGCAACAGTCCCCCACAAGCCAGTCGGTCATCTCTTTGCCATGATCCAGCAGTTCCTGCCGCCCAGCAGCAGCAACCTGCTCCCGTGGCTCCCTGGTCCAAGGCTCCGTCTGTCTATGCCATCCAAGTTCGATGGGGACCCCCAAGGCGGGGGGTTTTTATCACTAAATGTCCTGCATATCGAGTTAAGGGGAACCAACTTTACTGAACGGTCAAAAGGGGGGTTTCGGCTCAGCCTTTTCCGGGAAAAAACCTAGTTGGGCCCCCCCCTGGGGGACAGGGACGACCCGATTAGGGCCCCCTTTGCCACTTTCCCTCACGAGTTGGGAGTGTTTTTGAGGAATCCCTGGCTTCTTTGCGAGCCCGCCCTTGTTAAACCTGCCCCAAAGGGAGATATCTGTAGGCACTATGCGGTGAGCCCGCACCTTAGCCTTAAAACTGTCCTGGAATGAAGTGTCTATGTCCCCTTTAAAGAAGGGCCTCTCCGGTAGGGTTAAGGATGCTTGGCTGCAAGAGACACCCCGTTTCCCCTTAGAAAATTTAAATCTGGTTGGCCCCCCCGCATTGACATAGCTATATGAAAGGGAAGAGGAGCTTCGGCAGGGGTGTGAGAAAAGCCCGACCAGTCGATTCTCCCTCCCGGCCCCAATGTTTCCAGGGGTGATGCTTTTCACCAACCCCAGTGAGGAGCCTATCAGGTGACGGGGGACAACTTTTAGAGCAAGGGAATTAGTCCGACGACATCTGAGAAACTTTGGCCCCTTTTTGGGCCAGGGATTTTGGAGGAATTGTCCCCAAATTCCCAAGCATCTGGGAATGCCCGCACCTGGGGCCCCTGGGGAGGTGGCCCCAGGGAAAATTTCTCCTTCCCCGCCCGAGGCCCGGGCAAGTCAAGCAGTTTTCCGACTCTCGTTGGGTTTCCCCGCCTTTCTGGTTTTGGGCTCAGCGGGGAAATTTTATCCCCGCCTTGGGTTTTTGGGAATACCACCCTACCGGTTCCTCGGAAAAATCATGGGATCTCTTCGGGCAGGGAAACTTTTTTAATGATAGTCAGTTATCCCCGGCCTTTGACTTTCGTGTCGGAGTCCTGATAAGAGAAGATTACTTTCTTCGTGTTGCCGACTCTTCTTCAGATGTTCTCCTGGGCCTTCCGTGGCTGGCGGCTCCACTCCCTACTCTGGATTGGAGTCTGGAGTAGTAACCCCGCTGGGGGCAAGTGCTTGATTCATTGTTTGTGGCACCTGCCCGGTGCTTCCCCGCTCTATTTCTAGCCCCACGAGCCGCTGCATGCCTACCGGCTGAAATATCAAGAGTTCGCCATGTCTTCTCGGAGAAAAAAAGCGGAGGACCCTTCCTCCTCATCGGCCATACGGACTGTCCATTGACCTACTTGCCGGGGGGTACCAGTCCTCCCCGGGGCAAGAATTATATCCACTGTCCGTTCCAGAGACCCAGGCCATGTCGGAATATGTCCGTGAAAAACCTCCAGAAGGGTGTTTATCCATTAAATCCTCCTCTCCGCGGAGTGCGGGATTTTTTCTTTGTAGAAAAGAAATATGGCTCCTTAAGGCCCCTGCATTGATACCGGGCTGGGTCTTACTAAGATCACGTTAAGAATCGTTACCCTTACCACTGATCACTAAACTCTTCAATCGCCTGCGGGGGAGGGCGAAGATCTTTTCAAGCTGGATCTGAGGGGTGCCTACAATCTGGTCCGTATCTCGAAAAGGGACGAATGGAAAACGGGCTTTTATCACGAAGGGATGGACACTTTGAATACTTGGTCCATGCCATTTGGGCTGGGCAATTTCCGCCGGCCTGTCTTCCACGACTTCGTAAATGATATTTTCAGGGGATCTTTTACTCCTGTGTCGTAGTCTATTTGGACAATCCAATATTCTTGAATATACCTGCCCAACCTGGAGATCACCCAACTTGTCATGTCCGCATGGGTTGAGACGCCTTCGAGCCAATCACTGTTTGCCAAGCTGGGGAATGTCTATTTCACCATACGAAGTCTACCAATTTCTGGGCTTGTCTCTCTGGACAAAGGGCTTATGGGGTGACCAGCGAAACTATCTTGCTGTTCTGCATTGGCACGCCCAGTAGCCTTTGGGCCATATATGTTTTTTAGGCTTTGTAATTACTATCGGCAGTTTATTCCACACTTCTCATGCTGGTGGGCCCCTATTGTGGCTCTCACTAAGAAGAACTCCCAACCCTAGAGTGGCACCTGAAGCTGAGGAGGGGGCAATTCACGAAGTTATAAAACGCTTTTGTCTCTGCTTCTATCCTGGCGCGACCTGATCCTGCTAAGCCTTTTTCGCTAGAGGTAGACGCCTCCTCTGTTGGGGTTGGAGCAATCCTCACACAATAGGGGCCGCGGGCAAGACGGTCACTTGTGGGTTCTACTCCAAGAACGTTCACACCAGCGGAGGGAATTATACCATTTGGGGATCGGAGATACTGGCCATTAAACGTGTAGTTTACAAGCATGGCTGTATTGCTTGAATGGTGCCAGGCATCCCATCTGTATCTATTCAGACCATAAAAAACCTATCAAATATCTCCAGTCTGCTCAACGACTTTATCACGCCAGGCTAGGTGGGTCTCTATTCTTTTCCCGATTTAATTTCCAGATCCACTCAGTCGCCGCGGAAAAGAATGTCAAGGCTGATGCCCCTGTCTCGCATGCAGCTTATAGTGTTCGGCAAAAAAAGTGGCCCAAGCAACACATTATACCCCCTGGAGCGCCCCTTGTGCTCCGCAGCTCCTGTTGACTCCTGGAATGTCCCGCTGTTGTGAAAACATACGGGGGTCCCACGCTTCGAAGAAAAGTCTTGGAAGGTGGGGGGACATTGATTCTTTGTTGGCCGACATCCTGGTGCCGTAAGACTTGCCTTCAGTCTACCGGTTTATTGGTGAGCGGACCCGCAGGGATGTCAAGGAGTTCGTTGAGTCCTGCATCACCGGTGTCCGTTAATAAGATACCGCGGTCACAAACCGGCGGTTTCTGCATCCCTGCCATCCCCACCAGTTCCCTGGTCACACTGGACATGGGACTTCATAACCAACTCCCTCTTCTTGGTAACACCGTCATCCTGGCGTGGTTAGGATCGGTTTTCGTAAATGGCGCATTTTTGTCCTGTAGCCAGGCTTTACCCTCTTGCCCACGCCTGGCCAATATGTTTTTCGTCTGCTTGGGTTGCCCCCTGCAAATTGTCTCGGATCGTGGGGTCCAATTTGTTTCTAAATTCTGGCAAAGCCTATGGTGTTTTCCCAACTCAGGTGAAGCTTCGACTTCTCCTCGGCCTACCACCCCAGATGATTGTAAGGTAGACGGGTCAATAGTCCTGGGAAATAATTTGCGCCACTTCGTCTCGGCCCCGTCAGGATGACTGAGGTTCCAGCTTGCGGTCATGGGCGGAGTTCGCGTACAAACTCCCTAGATTCTGAGTCCAGGGTGCCTCACCCTATACATTGGTGTACGGTAGGCTACCCCACCTCTCCCGTTAGCATCCTGTCTGAGGTCCCCAGCAGCTGATTTATTGGTCCAGGATATAAACAGTTGTTTGGGGCCCTGACTTGCTACTCTTCGGCTGCACTAAAACTCAGGCAGATAGCGAAGGAGTCTCCCCAGTTTTTTTCCCCGGGTGATAAGAGTGATATGTCAGGTCAGATAATGTCCGCCTTAAAATTCCAAGTTATAAATTGGGCCGCTACGTGGGTCCATCGAAGTGTTTAAACCGCATAAACCGGTGGTCCTATAAAACTCAGGCTCCCACTTCATGCGCATTCCAATTCTTTCCTTTTTCCTTCTCCAAACCTTGGTTCGAACCATTTCCTTCGGAAGGTGTCTCTCCCTCATCTGGGACCGAATTGTGCCTCTAACGATTTGTGGTCAAAGAGATCTTGGGGTATGAGGAGAACTAGAGGGAAACGGTATTTCCTCGTTGATTGGAAGGGGTTCGGGCCCGAGGAGAGGTCTTGGGAGCAAGAGGAGAACATTCTGGACTATAACATTATCCAGAAGTTCCTTCAGTCCCGAAAGAGGGAGGGTCCAAAGGGGGGGTACTTTCACAGATCCCCCTGCGACCCTCATCCCGGGTCGCAGGCGCGTATTGCCTCACGGAACAGAGCGCCGCGTCCCGCATGTCGGGGCACGGGTGCGCTCATTCCCCTGCTCCTTCGGGAGCGTACTTACACGGCCGCGTTCCTGCTGCAGGCACTGTCCCTCGGCGCGCGCGCGCGCGCGCGGCAGTGTTAAGTTTAAAGGGCCAGCGCACCGGTAATTGGCTATTGCCGGTCGCTGCCTATTTACGCTACCTCTTCCCTGATTACCTGCGGATCTTTTAGTGCCATTGCCTATTGAGAAAGCGTTCCTGAGTCTTGCTGACCACGACCGAACCTTGCCGCCTGCTCTGACCTTCTGCTGTCCCCGGATACGAGCTGCCTACGATTTTGTCCACGCTACACCTCGGACTGCCCCGCAGCAGGTCACGTCAGGGGGGGTAGCGACTGGTAGACTCCCAACACAGCATGTCAATCCCGCTTTGCTGGCAGGCCTCTGGTGAAAACCGGGACCTACTTAGATCCGCTCCCTGCGTTGGCTTTACCGCATCGCTTTCGGTGGTCCAGAGGATCCACTACTACCGCCCGTGACACACTGTATATTACCACGGTACTTGGGGGACAGTGGCACAATGACAGAGTGTGGAGGGCACGGAAGCAGCCACAGCAGCAGCATGAGGTCAGAGAGTGGCACAATGACAGAGTGTGGAGTGACGGCATCAACAGCTGCAGACTATGAGGTCAGATGACACAGTGTGGAGGTGGCACAACAGGAGTAGGCACAGCGTGCCACAATCAACAAGTGTGTAGGTTACGGCAGCAGCCACAGCGCAGCATTGAGTTCTGGACAGTGGCACAATGACTTTCTGGAGGTGGCACAAACAGGAGTACGCCACAGCGTGGCACAATCACACAGTGTGGAGGTCACGTCAGCAGACACAGCAGCAGCATGAGGTAAGAAAGTGTCACAATAACAGAGTGTGTAGGTCACGTCAGCAGCTACAGCAGCAGCATGAGGTCAGACAGTGGCACAATGACAGAGTGGGGAGGTTCTCGGCAGCGCTTGCAGCATGAGGTCAGAGGTGGCACAATGACATTCTGGAAGGTGGCAAAAACAGGAGTAGGTCCAGAGTGGCACAAATGCACAGAGTGTGGAGGTCACCGGCAGCAGCAGCCACCGCAGCAGCATGAGGTCAGACAGTGGCACAATGACAGAGTGCCCAAGCACTACTTAAAATATATTTCTTTGTATAGAATTAGAGACGGTGTGTTATATAATGATTTCACCCACAATACTGCAAAAAATGAACTTTTTGGGTACTGAATATAATTTAGCAAATCCAAGCACTCTGTGTAATATATATCCATATATAAGAGAGTTAGGAATTATATGAGCCTACATATTATCAACCTATTAAAGCCAGCTTTCTGGGGTGTGGGAAAGATGCTGCCAGCAATACTAACTCCTAACTATCGCTGTCTATGTGAGAGGAAAATGTCTATCTATCTGAGAGTAGTCTGTACAGAAGTGTTGTGAGCGATATTATTGACAAAGTTGAAATCGGCACAGTTTTTCTGTGATCGAAAATTTTTTAGATCATGCGATTTATAATTTAGGTTTAAAATCTGTGCATCATCTATTAAGATCGTGCTTTCGGCGCTTCCTATCATTTGCCGGCCCGCAAATCAGCTTACAGAATAGAGCAGGGTTGAGATGTCGTGTGCGACGTTATGACTGGGATGTGTATGGTTGCGAATTGGCTGGAAAAATCAAATGACCATCGTTTTACATAGAACAGCCTTCCTGTTCATGATCTGTGTCTCTCAGGTCTCATTGCAGGAGGGACGTATGCGCTCTGACGGTGTCCAAACAGCTCAGCGATATTATTCTTTTCTTCACAGTGAAAGCTTTACTGTTAGCTGTGATCCTTACCAAAACGTAGTTTGATCAGAGGATGGAAGATTTTATGTAGTTAGGTAGAGAATTTTAAAAGGAGCATCTACCCCGCTGTAAAGTCACGGAGGGGAGCCAGGGAGGGGGGGGCTGCGGAGCGAACACAGAAAGGCTCTATAAAGAATACTGGATAAAGTTCACCAAGACTTTGTTGTAGACATTGCACTGCATTAGCTTTATTATTAACAGTTTTTTCTATTTGAAAATATTTCCTGGATTTTGGCAGCTCTGAACTTATATTCGGAAATACACTTCTTTTCTAGTATACTGCAGTCTCTTCTTGTTAGGTGCAAAACTCCATTTTATTATCAGTTATACATTTAGATAGGTGTTCTTTTTCAATTTTGCCCATTCCAGCTTTGTTGATATAGCCACTTTCCAGTTAAATTAGAATCCAGCATTTTGTAGTCAGCACAGGTTGATAGGTGCCAAAAATACCTTTGGATTATCCGATACATTACAGATACTGTTTTTTCACTTTTGAGAACTACAAGCTTTGGTTCATAGAGGCACTTGCCTTAACATGTGAAACAGCAATTTTGTTAGCAGTCCCCACAGGTGAATTGAAAGGTGCCAAAAAAAATACCTTTTTATTATCCGGAAACATTACAGATACGTGTTTTTGTTCACTTTTGCGGCAGTCCAGATTAGTTGCTAGCAGCCACCTGGCAGTTATATTTGAATCAGCAATTTTGTTAGTTAGCACAGGTGAATTGGATAGGTGCCAAAAATATCTTTTAGTATCGGATAATTTCAATACGTGTTTTTTCACTTTGGGCGCAGGGCCCAGCTCTTTGTTGATTAGATCTACTTTGCAGTTTAAATTTGATCCAGCTATTTTGTTTTTGATTTGAGGGATTGAGAATAGCTTTGATTTGCCGTCTTTTAATAAGAGACTTTCACAACTCTTTCAATACCTTCTAAATTTTTATTATTTCTGAAACATTGAGCGAGAATTCAGGTGGTAAGCGAGCAAAGAGGGGGGTAGGACATGAGTTAGAATGTACGAAGAGAAGGTGCTCCTTCCAGTGTGGCGGACAACACGCATGCCAGCGGATTGTCAGTTGCAGGCCGTCAGGACCTGTCAATCGCTGGGGTCAGGGCCCTGCGCATCTCAGTAAAACGAACAGCGTCGCCAATCTGTCTTCAGTGGTTAATGCAACCTGCATCCAGCAGTCTTACATCCTCGTTCGCCAAGTCGACGGCACAATGTCGTCATCTGCATCACCAGCATCCGTCCAACATGAAAGGCATGCCCAAATGTCAACTGAGTTACCCCCACTCTGTTATAATCCATTTTCTGAAGACTCTTTGAAGGACAAATGCCGAGTATTGGGGTCAGAAGGCATGTAAAAAGATCAGAGGCCAAAGAGGATGATTTTCTTGCTCTGAGCCAGTTACTGATGCCATCAGAGGAGGAGAAGGAAGTCGGTCAATCGGCAAAAATCGTCCGGCGCGGTCGGCAATGGCCTTGCAGTCCCTCGTGCTTGTAGCCCGCAGCTCTGGATGCAGCATGGTCAGACGACGATGTCAGCTATGTTGATGATTATGATGTAGACATTGCGGATCCATCATGGTCTTTTCAGAGAATTTGCTTGCGGTGCGCTCATCATGGAAGAGGAGGAAGACGATGGGGTAGTGTTTGTACGGTTAACGCCTCAAAACTGGAGAAGGCGGTCGCAGATGTCCGCTGATATGATTCGCCACAGCCACGGTTCAGCGCAAACCCGCTCCTCGCTTATCGCCGTTCAAAAAAGGTCCAGGAGCCTCTCAAGCCTGGCCTTCTTTGAGCCAACCTCTGATTCACCCAGCGATGTCATTATGCCTTTGCCGTAAACGGCATAAGTAGAGGCAAGACCTTAAGTTGGTTAACAACCATCAACCATGTCTAGTCACATGCAGCGAATGCAATGGTTGAAAATGGAGGCAAACACTTGGCCAAAAAGGCCAGACCGACACCGGGCTCCAACCACTGTCACACCCTGCTGTCTCCGCTCCTCTCCGCCACCACCACGAGTTTCTCAGCTGCCCATGTCTGTCAGAGTCATGATCAGGGATCAAGCCTCTGGCTTCAGCCTCCACCGTTCGCGGGCCGAGTACCACCGCACCACCAGTGACATCCTACCCCTTCTCCTTCCGGCAGTTTGACGAACCTGCCCACGTACAGCGGCCAGTCTAGAGCAGCCTTCTGTCTTCCATGTTTGGGAGCAGAAGAACCACTTTAACCAAACCCATTCTGATGTGCATTACCAAATGCGAGCAGGCTTTTCTTTGCACAGAAAAGCAGTCCCTCCCCTGGCCAGCCACGTGACATCTAAATTTCAAGCGTTGTCTGCACTCTATGGCCGGAAAAGTCCATCTGAACCACCGACACGTGGACTAGTTTGTAAGCACCGGCCAAGGCCGCTTTATCTCTGTGACAGTCACTGGGTGAGCTGGGTGGATGTCTCTGGGGGGTGGACGGTGGCTCTCAGGTCCGGCGCACACTCTTCAAAACCGCAGGGATGTGCAGGTTCTTTCCCCCAAGGTCCTCTGGTGTGGCATCACTTGCCCAGAGAAACCAGGCCGTGTTGAAATTAAATCTGTTCTTGGAGACCGTCCACACCATGTAGGATCCTAGTGGAAGGCTCTCCACAACGAGGGACCCGAGCGGATGGCTGGTGCAAAGATATCTGTGTTACCGGCAAGGTGGTGTTCGCGAAAAACGGGCGTAATTGGCTGGGGCCGCCCTTAAGATCGGTAGGCTGGAGCACAATCCCTTGCCTGGGCACATTCATGAACCTTGTCATCCTAAATTTCTAATAGAGCTACCGGGTCTGAACTGCCTGCTTGAGGAAGGGCCGAAGTCTATTTCGCACTTCCGCCGGTGTTCGAACCCTGGCTTCGTCGCTGGTGCGTGTGCAGCGTCAGCTCGGCCGCCCGTCACCGTCTCATTGTTTGACGTGGGCAATCTCGCTGGAATTCCACCCTCCACATGCTCCAGCGATTGTGGCAGCAGCGCATGCACTTAAGCAGTACTAAGGTGTACACATGGGCCCCTGACAATCAGCGGTGGCGGACATTCGGGGGTTGGCCACGAGAGTGGGAGGCAGTGAAAGAGCTCTGCACATCCTTGACAGTTATGAAGAAGCTAGGCCAAAATGGTCAGTGCGGACCAATGCCTTGTCAGATATATATAAGTATATATATATTACGCTTTATTGTGATCTTAGTTCTGGAACGATCGTTGGACATCTGAAACAACAGGTCCCGCCAGCGTCGGAGGAGGTGACGGACACAGGATGCGGACAGGAGCCTTGCTCTCGTCAAATCCACAAGCCGACAGTTTCACAATTTCATTCGGTCTTCATTAGGCAGTGGTTCGGGGGTACAGGGCTAGTGCAAGGTGGCGCATCAGCTCTCAGGGATGCATCATCTCAGCAAGTCAGGGCTGTGTTGAAGCTGTTGCCGGAGGGCAGCGGAGGAGGAGGAGGAGGAGGAGGTATTCTGACACCGAACATACCAACTATCCCTGCCTTGGAAAGAGGTTGGCGCAAATTTGAGGCGGAGGAGGTAGATTAGGAAGATCAGTTTGCTAGGTGCCCCTCGACCCAGAGGCTTGGAAATCAAGGCTCCATCTCCTCGCATTAAGGAATCAAAATGAACAACAGTTACTGGTGGCCACCCTCCTGGATCCGGTTACAAAACAAAACCATAGCCACTTTTCCTTCCACCCACCCCAATATAGAGGAGTTAAAATGCAGGAACTGGAGACCTTGCTGATTGCTCAACTGGAGACTCTGTTGCATCTGCTTCACGTTCCCAAATGTCCGGTGGAACAAATCAGCGACGTGGACTGCTGTAGAGTGCCAAGTAGCCGTAGCGGCCTTTCTGCAGGTGCAGGCAAGGTGGCAGACGCCAAATGGGTGACTCTGGCAATCCTTATTTACCACCTCACCAAGCATGCAATGTACAGGCAACACATCCTAAGCACAGAGACCAGCTTATTGATCATGGTTGCACGGGGACTATTTCATGCGTTCAACCGATGTTTTTGTATGTGTTACGGGACCCAATAGACTTCTGGGGTATCCAAAATGGACGACATGGCCCGAGCTCGCTCGCCAGCCATAGAGGTGTTTGGTCCGGCCAGCAGCCCAGCGTCATATCGGAGCGGACTTCAGCACAGTGGAGGAGTCTTACAGACAAACGCATCCGGCTTTTCCACAGAGATAATGTGGTTCGTTTGACTATTCATCAAAGATGAATCAGGCAAGCATGGATCTCTGATGATGTTGGTGGGCCCAATTGCCGAGGTCACGATAGTGTGCGGTCTACTTCACATTCCTCTTTCAAAAGAAATGATCCTCTTGAAACTTTTTTTTAAAATGTTCATTTCTTACTGCAATTTTTATTCTCTTTTACCAACAGTTCATTTTGACTGGCTTTGCTGTGAGGAGATGTAAAGACAGCAAGGTTTCTTGGGGACAACACGTATTCCTATTCTACTCACGTAATTCTTTAGAAGTTTTCGCATTGTCAATGTTTTGAGGTCATGTTGCTGTTGGGTACAGCTATAAATTACGGTCCTTTGGAACAGAATGTGGCTTTGAGAGTCGCTTTTATCCCTCTACAATTTTTAATAGGGGCTGAGAAGTCATAGTTATAATTTTTTGGGTCATGTTGCCTGTGAGATACAGCAATTATATGGTACTTTGAACAGAAATGTGGCTTTTTAAGGGGCATTTCTCCCTCACCATTTTTAATAGTGGCTGCAGGAAAGTCTATTTATAATTTTTTGGGGTCATGTTGCGTGAGAGACTGCAATATATCATGGTCCGTGGGACAGAAATGTGGCTTTTAAGTGGCCATTTCTCCTCACAATTTTAAATAGTGGTTGAGAATCATATTTATAATTTTTTGGGTCATGTCTGCTGAGTGAGATACAGCAATCATCATGGTCCTTTGGAACAGAAATGTTGGCTTTTTTGTAAGTGGCATTTCTCCCTCACACTTTTTAAATATGTGGCTGTGAAGTCAATATTTTTAATTTTTTGCGGTCATGTTTGCTGTGAGATACAGCAATAATCATGGTCCTTTGGAACAGAAATGTGGCTTCTAAGGGGAGATTTCTCCCTCACCAAAACAATTTTTTAACAGTGGATGAGAAGTATCTTTTTATATTGTTTGGGTCATGCTGCTTTGAAATGCAGCAATACTTACAGGTCCCTATTATAAAAAAAATGTTGTTTCTAAACAGAAATTTGTTCTTCCAATTGTCAAGTGGCTCAAGGTCATGCCTTTGAATTTGTGGGGGCATTATGCTTGTGACATGCACTTTATAACAGGTCATATATAAAAAATTTTTGTTTCTACAGACATTTGTTCTTCACAATTGTCCAAGTGGCTCAAGGGTCATGCTTTGAAATTTTTGGGGGCATTTGCTATGACATGCAGCTATACTACAGGTCTATTATAATTTTTTTTTTGTTTCTAACAGACATTGTCTTTCACATTGTCCAAGAAAAAAAAAAAAAAAAAAAAAAAAAAAAATGGCTAAAGGGTCATGCTTTGAATTTTTGGGGGGCATTTTGGCTGTGAATGCAGCTATTACCACAGGTCCTATTTATAAAAAAATGTTGTTGTTGTAACAGGACCATTTGTTCTTCACTATATTGTCAAGAATGGCTCAAGGGTGATGGTGCAGTCGAAACAGGAATAGGTAGGACAGCTGTACTGGACACTATTGCAAAATGACTTTTTTGCAAGATCTTGAACATAGCTATCAATCCCTTTATTGAGACAACCCATTTAATAACAATTAAAAAAGAGAAACAAAGACATGGTGGGTTTTGGATTCATCCTATTTTAAAAATGTTGTTTTCTAGAATTTAAACTACTAAAAAACTTAGGCATGTACCAAAATTAGTGGTAAAAAATCTTCTACTGAATTGTTACAAGGGAGAGGTGCAGGAAAACTTGACCGATGCTAGGTTATTCAGAGGGACATGGAGTATGGAGCATGACAGAGACAAAGTACAGAGACAATTTCCTCCAGCACGTTGAGTAAAATGAGGAAAAGAATGCCAAGGAATATGGCACCTGGGTGGAAACAGGAGCGTTAACACCAGTATTTCCAAGTGAAGTCAATTGATCCGCACTGCATACGAGGGACAAGCGACTACCCAGGCAGGGACGTATACTCTCAGTGAAACTAAAAATGGTGGTTGAAAGACTCTTTTTCCGGCACTTTTTAATCTGGGGTTATGAGGTTTGGGGCTCATGCTGTGGCCAGGACAGGGATAGTCTATGTCCAGTGAAACTAAGATGGTGGTTGGAAAGACTCCTTTTTCTGGCACTTTTTAAATTCTGAGGGTCATGCAGGTTTGGGGCTCATGCTGTTGCCCAGGACAGGTATAGTCAATGTCCAGTTAAACTAAAATGGTGGTTGTTGGTGGTTGAAAGACTCCTTTTTCAGCACTTTTTAATCTGTGGGTCGGCAGGTTTAATGGTCATTTACTGCGGTACAGAACAGGTATAGTCAATGTCAGTGAAACTAAAATGGGTGGTTGAAAGACTCTTTTTTGCGGGCCTTTTTATATCTGGGGGTCATGCAGGTTTGGGGCTCATGCTGTGGCCCCAGGACAGGTATAGTCAATGTCCAGTAAAACTAAAAATGGTGGTTCAAAGATCCTTTTTCCAGCACGTTTTTTTAAGTCTGTGGGTAAGACAGGTTTAATGGTCATACTGTGGTACGAAACAGGTATAGCAATGTCCAATTCAACTAAAAATGGTGTGGTTGAAAGATCCTTTCCGCCCTTTTTAAATCTGGGGGTCATGCAGGATGGGGCTCAATGCTGCGTTCCAGGCGGGGATATTAAGGCCAGTTCAAGGGTAAATGATGGTTCAACTCATACTGCCTTTCTGGCACTTTTTTAATTGTGGGTGATGCAGGTTTAAGGGTCATGCATGTGGTACAAGACAGGGATAGTGGAATGGTTCTGTGATCTATTTTCTGTGCTTTTTTATTAACCTAGATGTGTTGCTAAGATGTAGCATGTATCCATTTGGACTGTTGTGGTTGTTAATTCCAGCTTCTCTAGCCCTGTTTGGTGTAAGAATGAAGGTGTTGTTTCTCTCCTAGACTTTAATGGTCTCGTCATAATCTACCAGTTCGACATCGAATATCTTTCGATGATGGTCGGCTATCGACCATCGACCGATGTTGATGGCCAACGTAATCGCTCAACACTACTGTACAGTACAGAGAGTGAGCTTAAAAGGGTGTTCACAAGGCAACACAGTGAAATATATAACCCTACGTCTAAGCGATGACGTTTTAGACAATTTTCTGTGCTCTGCACTGATTGGATGGCCGCCAAAAGTGCAGAAAGTCGCTGAAAGCTTACAATTAAAATGGTGTGTCGGACGCCATGTCGAACTCCAGCTTTACTTGAACAAACAGTAAAGTGTTCGGTTGGTTCGATAAAATAGAGACGCTCGACTTGAGCTTAGATTTTCTCAAACGGTTCTTTCAACGCTAATTAAGACCATATGTTTCCAAATCTTGGTACAAGCGGCAGAAGTCCTTTACTATGCTACAACTTCACATCATCATGACCCAGTTAACCAATCTGATTGTCCTCAAAAAAATATGTCAGTAAGGTACTGTAATGTCCCCATGCAGTTAATGAAGAAAATCCACGGCACTCCAATGATGCTTATGAGAAGTAATAATAACAACAATTTTTTCTCCACAAATTCTAATCAGAAAATATTGTCAGTTCATTCTGAACGAAGCCAAAAACTTTTTGAAATAACAAACCTCTAAATAGTTAACTTGACTGTATGTATCAACTGATCACAAACAGAATGATAGGAGGAATCACAAGGTGTATATCAGTCAATATTCTCTCAAAAGAAGCACTGCCAAGATTTCAGCCTAGAAATACAAGACACGTGATATCTCATGATATCTCACATAATGAGGATATATTGACTGTATAACTTTATGTGGTGCAGTTACGATGAGATCCTTCATTGTCTCTCTCACTATCCTCTGTGCCATCTCATGGACAGGTAAGTTTATTATTCAGTATCTGCTGTGGTAGGCAGACTCTTCGTGAAGACTTATCCATGTAGATGTAGGGGAAATGGACTGCACACTACCCTTTATGGATGTCTTATCCATGGACAAACACTAACATGATGGGCAACTGATAATATTAGAAAAACTGGCCAACTGTGTAATCTGTCCACAATGGTCTCCTATCCATAGAGAAGGATTGTGACGTTGGAATTTAGCATTTCCAATCATTTAGTTCTGAAGAAAGACAATCCGCCATCAGAGTGACAGGCAGTGACTTACTCTTATCTTCCCATACAAAACATGGGCACGTTTGGCCGAGCATCCATGTACACGCTTCATAGATTTATTCTCATTGAAAGACCAAAATGTAGCAGAGTATGTTGTGTAGTTTAAGGAAATATCTTTATTGGCCCCATACATTATGCTGACCTATGCACTGTACAGAATATGGAGCCTGTTCTCTTTGGATGGACTGTTTTGTCCTGAAGCTGCTTGTTCAGAAGAAAACAATCCTTCTGGATATTTGCTCTGGTTTTTCTGTTTTTAAATAGGAAGATAACTACAAATTACAATGCATCAGCTGTCTCCCAGGTCTTGCTCTTCATTGTCTTGAATGTCTGCAAAAGAACAGTGAGACATGTGACGGGGTCTCGGTGGAGTGTTCAAACTCGACGACGTGTATGGTGTCCTCTCAGTTCTATCACCTAAGTGAGTATTACTAGCATACAGTCCATTATTGACAACAGCAAACAATTTTGCTTTCTTGCTATAGCTCATACTTATAAAAGGTGTCTGCACTTTAACTCAGAATAATAGCAACGTTTTCAGATATGATACAAGGAAAGCAGCCCATGGGACTCTCATGGCCAAAAATTTGATAAATGTTGGGTGGAGTGGTTTATGGTGTGTTAATGCTATGTGTGCCTTGGATATTAATCCTTCTTGTTGTGTCTCTGCTAAGATTTGTTCGATTACATAGTAAGTATGGTTAAAAAAAGACATGTGTCCATCAAGCTCAACCAGAGTGAGGAGAGATGTGGATGAAGACAGGAGCAGAGGGAATTTTAGAGCTGTGTACCCCCCCTCTGATGAAGACTTTGGAACCCATAAGGCAAGAACCAAAAGGAAAATGTAATTCCTGATCCCATAATTGCCATCAGACCGGATCTACAGTCTAATAAAAATTCTGTAGTGCTACATAAGCATTAATAATTTTTTAGATGTAGGTAGTTATCTAAGCCTTTCTTGAAGCCGTCACCTGTTCCCGCTGTGACCAGCTCCTGGGAAGACTATTCCACAGATTCACAGTTTATGGTGAAAAAGGATTATTTCCTCTGGAGATTAAGGGTGGCATGTATGAACAGGGCTGCGCCAGATATCTAGCATCTTTTCAGCCCGATATCAGCCGCAGCTCCGTTCACTACATGTTTTAATGTGCCACACGCCATTATCAGGCGCAATATGTAGCACCAGCTGCACTTTGTAATGTGCCCGATCTCGGGGGGCATGCAGGAGGCGTGGCAATCTAGAACAATAGCAAAGCTAGAGATTTATAGCTTCACTACGACATTTCTAGGCACATTACAGCTGGAACAGGTAGAGCACTTTCAAAGTGGTATACCTGATCCTGAACTGTTGTGCAAGCACTGGAATGCACCTGATTTATGACCTGCTGTATAGAGGGTTCATAAATCAGGCGCATTCTAGCCTATTAGTATGCGCGTAGAATTTGGTGTGAAAACGCCAAATTTCATACATGCCGCCCTAAATCCTTTTTTCTGCACATGGACAGAGCACCCTCTTTGTCTTTTGAGCGGATTTTACATGAAAAAGCTTTTCCTCATACTTTTTGTAGGAACCATCTATATACTTACATAAATTAATCATGTCTCCCCTGAGCCTAAACAAGTTTAAATCCTTTTAACGTTTCCTCATAACTAAGATGCTCCATTCCCCTAAGTTTGGTTGCTCGTCTTTGCAATTTCTCCAGCTCCTTCACATCCTTTCTACAAAATGGAGCCCAGAACTGAATAGCATATTCCAAATGTTGCTGCATCAATGCTTTAAATAGCGGTGCAGTTACATCCTTGTCCCGCAAGTCCAGACCTCGTTATCTTCCCCGCCAATATCCTGCACAGCATAAAAAACTCAGACCCACAGCAAGGAGCTTTCATTTGGAGCAAATGTGTTAAGTTATTGGGGAAGCATGTTATAACAGTAGACACAGCACAAACGAATAAAGGTCTAGTTTTATCTTTGCTATGGGGTCTCCTTTCTTCACTGTACACCACTGTTTGGTGCAGAGACCTATTGGGCCATGAGATCTGCCAGACATCTAGATCCTCCCCTGCAGGACAGAATTTATTATATCAATAGAAATGTTCTCTTTTCTTTGTTTTCATCCAATATCTTCTTGAACTATAATGATCCCTAACTTTTTACCTCACTCTAGAGGACACCGAATATCACTCCATTAAAAAGGGCTGCAATCCCGGATTCCCTTGCAATGCGGTGGCCTATGCTTCAGAATTCAGTTTAAAAAACGTAAGAATCAATGTGCAATGTTGTACCGGAGATAACTGCAACACGGGCGGCTACTACAGTGAGTGCATTATTTCTGACTTTAGTTACCCGTGTAGCAAATATGAATTTGTCATTCAACTATTTACATTGTGATAAATCTTCTGCTTATGGAAATGTGACCTGAAGTCTTATCTCACACCATAAATATCACAGTGAGATATAATACCGTATGTTGTGCCCAGTTATGAGCTCAGCTCTGCTGCATCTGACAAACTTAATTCTGCATAATGTTATTTTGTGAATTACAATATATTATACATTGTATATAAAAAGCCAACCAACACTAGTTACAGAGTTATAGAGAATGTTGTTAATGATTCTTTATTTTAATATGAGAGTCTAAGATCTCGTGGGATTCTTTCGAAACACTCCCTCCAGTTTTTGGACTTTTAAAGACATAAAATGAACCCCTTTGGTTTGCTTAAAGGGGTGATTCCACCATAGCCTTTGAAGGCTTATTGCTAGGATCAAAGTCTGATAAGTGCAGGTCCACGTCTTCGACCCGCAGCTATCTCAGGATTGAGCCCATGGAAGCCAGTCTCGCTTGCTCCTGACTCTCCATTCTGTTTTATGGGAGTTCCCAGTACAGAAAGAGCGCTGAGTTCTCCATTCTGTTCTATCGGAGTTTCCAGTAAAGGGGAACGCTGTGTTCTCCATTCTGTTCTATGGGAGTCCCCAGTACAGGGAAGAGCTGTGTTCTCAATTCTGTTCTATGTTAGTTCCCAGTACAGGGGAGTGCTGTGTTCTCCATTCTGTTCAATGGGAGTCCCCAGTACAGGGAAGAGCTGTGTTCTCCATTCTGTTCTATGGGAGTTCCCAGTACAGGGGGGCGCTGTGCCCTCCATTCTGTTCTATGGGAGTTCCCAGTACAGGGAAGCGCTGTGTTCTCCTTTCTGTTCTATGGGAGTTCCCAGTACAGGGGAGCGCTGTGTTCTCCATTCTGTTCTATTGGAGTTCCCAGTACAGGGAAGCGCTGCATTCTCCATTCTGTTCTATTATAGTTCCCAGTACAGGGGAGCACTGTGTTCTACTTTATGTTCTATAGGAGTTCCCAGTACAGGAAATTCGTCCATACTCAGACCTCCTGTAGTACACAATGGAGAGTCATGCGCAAGCATGACCGGATCTCCATTCTGAGCCAGGACTTTTCAGAGGCCCATTTCTGCAAAAGATTTGAGATGTAGTGGTTGGACCTGCACCTTTCAGACTTTCGTGACATATCCTAGCGATACACCAACAAGGTCTATGGTGGAAACAGCCCTTTAAGATGCAGAGTCAGCAAATGTAAAACCTAGCGTTGTTTGCCATTTACACTTACCTTTCCATAACTGAAAAACAATTTCTGCTGGAAATAAGAAACTATCAGTAAATGCATAGGGGATCGTCTTTTTGGGTTTCATGTTTTTTTTTTAATATTTGTATATTCAATAGTACTGAGGGGATAGAAATGCATTGTAATTTGTTTACTTATCATTCACTTTCTACCCCAAAAAATCATGTTTTTAACAAAAGGACAAAAAATCCCTTCTTATTTTAAAAGGAAAACCCGCAATTTGGTTATGCCCCCCCTTTCTGAGGACAGAAAAAAAGCTGTGACGAAACTGTTTTCAGAGCTAAGTTCCCGAGATTGCACAGTTTCAAAGATTTACTGCCAAAATTAAAAGTTTTCAGCCTGTTTTGCCAGAGAAGGGGTCCACTTAATTCAGGAGCAGGTGTTAGCTCTGCCCACCCACAACTAGCCCCGCCCACTCATGGCTGATTCAACCTTTTACTTTGAATAGGTAGCAACCTGAGAATAACCAGCAGGTGGACGGGGCCTGCTGTGAGTGGGAGAAGCTAACAGCTGTCCATGAATAAGCTGGACTCTGTGGCAGAACAGGCTGCAAACTGCCGATTTTGGGGGGGTAAATTTCTGAGACTGCCCACCTTAATGTTTTGGGACACAGCATGGAAACAGCATGTCTGACATACGGGGGGCAAACCTTGTGACAGGTTTCCCCTTTAATCGATATTTAATTTCTTTTTTTAAACTATCACAGGGGCGTTGCAGGTCCCAAAACACCGGGCTCGGGCCCTTAAGTTTTTCTGATAGGGGGTAGGGTTCACACGGACTTTTTTATCTCATTGTGAACTTGGGGGGTATTTTTAAAGAAAAAAAACTTTGTATGAGGCTCGGAGAAAATAAGTGATTACACTGCCGTTACATTTAGTGACTTACAGGAGCCCTCTGAAGTTGTTCTATTTTCCCTTCTTCTTCTCCCCTTCCCAGACGCCTGATGACTTTCTACCGTCCACAACCTTTACGAAAAATTTACAAACAAACATCTTTGATTCCTCATTTTATCAGCATTTTTCTACAATTTTCCTATCTCGATCAAAACTCCCATTTATATTTCCCAAATGGTAATAATTAACCCCCCGTAGGAAATATTTGCCCCCTAAGCCAGGTATTAGCCAGGATAAGCCCCCCTGAGCCAGTGAATGCCCCCCTGAGCCCATGAATGCCCCTCTGTAGCCAGTGAATGCCCCCCCGTAGGCATATTTACTGGCTACAGGGGGCTATCACT
>JAODAL010022101.1:20000-65495 GCA_025379985.1 Phyllomedusa bahiana | reverse complement strand
TCAATAAAAAACAAAGCTTCACTGTCGAGTTCGTGTGAGACTCCTTGCTATAATAGAACAAACAGCAGGGGGGAGATGCACACAGGTCGGTCACTTGGGGAACCAGAGAGAGCACAGAAAATCACTTGTAGCTCCTGAACAAAAAAAAAGATGAACACAATATATTTGGAAAGAGTCTTCATTTAGTGTTCCCTACATTTTGAAAGCTAATCTTTGTAGCGAGACAACCCCTTTAAGTATAATTTTTGTTTCCTAATCTCTATAATGCCATGCAAATTCTATCATAAATTATATTAGAAACTTTATCAGTGATGTTGCTATCGCAACCAGAGCTTGATGTCTCGAGATCATGCAGGTCTTCCTGTAATGTCAAAGTAGTGGCACAGCTATGTTCCTTTTTATAGATTAGTTTTAAGTGTGTGTTTCCTACAATGAAAAGAAAGTGTTCTTTTGCCTGCTGACAGCGGTTTATACTAGTTGGAAGGTTGGTCCCTCCTGTTTCATTTCCCTTTGTATTCAGAAGACTCTCTTGCACAAAGAGAGGAGCAATGCTGAATCAATGAGCACACCAAAGTGTGGCATTAGGCTGACAAGTGTTCTCGAACTTCTGATAGGTTTTATAGTTGAGGGGAAAAAATGGTGTTCAGGAACCCAATTGTACTGTGTATATAGCACATTCTGCTCAATCCGATATTATTGTAGGACTCAATGGGCCCAATTTTTGACAATGAACTTCAACTACACTGGTCCCTCAAGTAACGATGGTGTCAGGGTACAATATTTTCAAGGTGTGATGATCTTTCCTGGGACATAGTATCTTGAAACCACCCTTACCATACAATGTTGCAGGCACTGCTGATCTGGGGCAGATGTGATTGATCCAACCAATTATCATGAGCATTTTACTTGTATAACCTCTGTATTAGGGCAGTGCATGCAGTGATTGGTGGTCTAGTAGCACCTCTCTACAGTACAGTGTGGTATTGCATGTTCTGCACTGCTGTTTACACGTGCCAGGATGAGCGACGGCTTTAGGCACCGGGTGAGGACAACTCTGCCCCTAACCCTTGTCTTCCTGATATATATAAAATACCAGCTTCTACCACGATGAGCGTCTTCTTTAGGCACCGGGTGAGGACAACTCTCCCACCACCCCATCCCCCGTCTTCCTGTTATAGTGTATATATAAAATACCAGCTTCTACCACGATGAGCGGCTTCTTTAGGCACCGAGTGAGGACAACTCTCCCACCACCCTATCCCCCGTCTTCCTGTTATAGTGTATATATAAAATACCAGCTTTTACCACGATGAGCGGCTTCTTTAGGCACCGGGTGAGGACAACTCTCCCACCACCCTATCCCCCTAACCCTTGTCTTCCTGAAATAAATAAAAAACCAGCTTTTACCACGATGAGCGGCTTCATTAGGCACTGGGTGAGCACAACTCTCCACACCCCTATCCCGTCTTCCTGTTATAGTGTTATATAAAATACCAGCTTCTACCACGATGAGCGGCTTCTTTAGGCACCGGGTGAGGACAACTCTCCCACCACCCTATCCCCCGTCTTCCTGTTAGTGTATATATAAAATACCAGCTTCTACCACGATGAGCGGCATCTTTAGGCACCGGGTGAGGACAACTCTCCCACCACCCTATCCCCCGTCTTCCTGTTATAGTGTATATATAAAATACAAGCTTCTACCACGATGAGCGGCTTCTTTAGGCAGCGGGTGAGGACAACTCTCCCACCACCCTATCCCCCGTCTTCCTGTTATAGTATATATGATACCAGCTTATATTCTCAAACTAGAAAGTGGTTTCCTGCTTCCAGTAGCTCTTCCTTTCTGTTATATGTAAGGACTTGCTTGATATCTATTAGTTATCTGCTTCATTTTCTTTCGATTCCATTTTGCATTGTTGAGTGACATTTTTGGGCTTTGAACCAAGTTATGGTCTCAAAGTACAATGGTCAACATATAATGGTCGTCCCAGAACCAATTAATATTGTAAGTTGAGGGACCACCATTAGAACAGAACAACCTAGTGTATTCACAATCAAGAGTGCTATGCGAGTAAGGCAGGCAGAATTTCGGGGAAAAGTGTGGGCCTGTCCAGCGTTATTTTCTCAAAGTTTTTATGGTGTGATTAGGGAAAGAATAGGTTTAAAGAGAACCTTTCACAAAGAGAACCTTTAGTTTATGCCCCCCTTGCTGAGGACAGCACAAGCTAGTGTCAGACCTGCTGTTTCCAGCACTGTGCCCCTTATTCTGTAAGAGGCTGTAGGTTTTCGTGTATTTAATGCTCAAATCTGCAGTTTTCAGCCAGAAAAGTAATTCGAAGAGTCAGTTGTTTTCAAACCCCGCCCACCTGAGGCTAGCCCCCGCACACCTCAACTGATAAACCTATTACTTTGAATAGGTAGAAACATGTGAATAGCTGTCAGTGGGTGGGGCTAACACCTGCTCATGAATAAGATTTGAGTGGTAAATGCTCTAAAACTGCTGCATCTTACAGAATAAGGGGCACAGTGCTGGAAACAGCAGGTCTGACACTAGCTTGTGCTGTCCTCAGCAAGGGGGGCATAAATTATGTGACAGGTTCTCTTTAAGAAAAGGTTTAGCCAAAGTTTTTCTGTTATCACATTTGACATATTTTCTTTTCTTTTCTGATCCTTCTCTGCAAAGATCTCATACTACCAGATTTGGTTGGTTCATCTGAAAATGTAATCCTCTCTTTGGGAAACCACTCTTCTGAGTACCACTCTTAGTGGTTTTTACATGTTTTGCTTGTTGGTTGCATGTGGCAGAAATGATGATCATGCGTTGTGGTAGGTTTTTCGAGTAGTTTGTTAGTTTACCGTGTGTTTTTGTCAGTAGTATACCCGTGTTACCCATAAGACACTACCATGCAGTACTAATAATGTGAGCCAGGCTCTCTGTTTCAGTCTCCCGCCCCTTCATTCTTCTCTGGAATGCGAATCTAAGCTTGAACCTGATTTGAATATAAATGGTCAGGCAGTGGTAATTTACCTCTCCATGAAACAGCAGAGAGTACAGCTGTCCATTAATTGTGCAGCTGCGCAAGTGAATAGCTGGCTGGCAGTGGTGGCCAGCTCTTCCCTGAGGCTGCGACCAGATTACAGTCCCTTTCTTCTCAATGGTGTATATACAGGCTGAAAGCTACCTGGCACCAGCAGTCCTGTGTCTTTTGAGGCTTGGTTACTGCATGGGCTGCGGGGTTTTATCTGACCCAGTGACTTCAGGTGATGTATTTCCCCTGTAACTGAGGGTTAATATATCAGCCCCATTTATGGGAGAAATCGGTAAAAAATTATTGTTGTATAAAAATGTCCCCCAACAGTCCTTTTCTGACCATATGGGGTCAGATAATTACAAAAAATACGAAGAGCCCGAACCACAGCTTTTAGCCCTCTGTGAAGGCCCAAAAACTTTACATCGCCTGCATATATAAATGTCCATGACAAAAAAGTGACACAATTACAAAACTTATTTATTGCCATTTTGCTGTTAAAAAAAAATGTACTCACTTCCCCACATAAAACACACGCGTGTATCTTTATGTATTTATATTTGTGTGTATATATAGATATATATGTGTGTGTGTATATATATGTATGTGTGTGTATCTATATATATATATATAAATATATAATATACACACACACACAATGTAATTGATTTAAAGATGGGTGCATTTCATAAGCCAATGTTTTCTGGGCTGTTTTCTCATTTCTGATTTAACACAGGACATTGCTGCTGGGGATTCCCATTAATCCTCTCACCCTATGCTGTGTGTAGTTAGCAGCTGAGTGAGATTGTTGGTCCCTTGCCCAGATGGAAGCTTAGACAATTAACTATTAGTTCTTACTGTATCGGTCCAGAAGTAGACCTAGCCAGTTGTATCTGATCCTTTCCCTTCTATAATACATATCATTTTCTGTAGTTACCTTACTTGGAGATTTCCTTATATAAATACATTAAGGGTATTTTCACACAGCGTATTGGGGCGTACTGTACGCGCCGCAATACGCCATGTGTTTTAGAAGTATGCTCTGTCTAGCACGTACTTCTAAAGCACGGGGGCTGTCCATTAGCGATGCGTAATTGTATGCCGGGGGAGACGAAAAATAATTCATAGTGCTCAATGAGAGCTATGAATTACCGTAGTTGCAGCGGCATTTTGGTCGCATTAAAGCGCAAATAAACAGCGAAATGTGCACCACAATTACGCTGTGATCACGCCCTAATAGAAATAGAAAATGAATACAAAACCAGATATGGATGGACTCATCCCTCCGTCCAGCTGATTGTCAGTAGCTTTTAGAAAAATGCTACCTTTGCCGTTTCTTTATTTCCAAATACTTAGTCCCAAAACGTTGTGTTATGCGTAAAATCGTCCACAAATGTAGAGTTTTGGCATTGATAAAATAAACATTCTAATTTCAGTTTTTTTGCTGTAGGAATACTTTTTCCTAAAGTTGGAAATGTGCGTTGCCTTAAATGTATTTTTTGACATTAAGATGGTAAAATCCTGGAGTTGCAATGTTTGCTACAGGTGACTAAGAAAAAAAGCATACACACAGTAAAAGTTCCAAGCATTATAAAGTTACCCTCCTTAAAATAGTTCTGGGGATCCAGGTCCCGTAATAGTGCCTCAATGGCTGGTCCCCCATTGATCCTTTATTTTTCTTATTTTCGACCTGTCCAGTGGATAGGTGATAGACCCTGATGCCACAACCCCATTAATAGGGTTGTCCGATAAACCTGGCAAACCCTCCCCCTCTCAAATTACAGTCTTCATTGATCTTCACGAAAGCAGGGGTGTCAAACTCCTTTTCACGTGTCCCACAGCAGCATTGTGGTTGTCCTCAAAGGGCCATTAGAGGGTTTCTAGGTGCATTGGTATGGCTCAGAGTTGTGCCATTGCCTGGGAGTTGCACACCAGCTGTGTCTAAGCTCTCGGCAGCCACGTAGGAGTGTAATGGGCCAGGTTTGGCCCTCGGACGTTGTTTGACACCTTACATCGTAAGGTTTTCTGTGCCAGTTTGTGCAGTTTTGTCCTGTATGTAGCCGCCTTTCTCTGAATTTGAGCAGCAGCAAAACATTTTTGAAAATGGTTTCTCTTTCCCATGTAAAATTGAGTCTGTGACCTTTTTCTGCACTTTTTCTAACTTCCACCAACCTTCAATTTTTTTACATACGCTTTAACTACCTCATGTTCAAAGCATTGGGATACAGGACCAAAGGGGTGAGGCTTCAAAGGATCCCCTGAATAAAGCAAGACCCCTTTTGTCACCTGATATTCTGGGCTGGACAAAGCGGTTTCTTCTGTTTAGAGAGAGACAGAACTACTGAGCTTGATCTAACAAGTGATGTAGAACTGCAGGAAGCCCACAGAAAACGTACTGATCGTATGTTACAAACCTGCCTGACTTTAGGATACATTATTTTTAGAAATTTTTAGGCTACACAGCACACAAAAACATCAGTTTTTTCAGAATTTTTCAATTTCTAAAAACACTGAAAAAAAACGACTGAAAAGAGATCCCATAGACTTGTACAATAACATTCTATTGTCTCCACAGAATGTCTGTTTTCTGCTCGTTTTATGTGCTGGTCGTCTTTTGAAGCATGTTGCAAAAAACTGAGCGGGGCAGAAGATTTACTGTTGGAGTCTATGAAGGCGCCTGATGTTTTTTGGCGCTTCTTTGGAGCTTTTTTTGCAGAAATACATAGCAAATCTAATGCTGTGCATTCCTGCAAAAAAAAAACAAAACACCAGAAAACGTGCAAAAAAACGCAGAGCGTGCCAAAAAATGGCCGTTTTTTAAGCAGCTTTTGTCAGGGCGTGGGCAAAAAGCTGAGTTGTCATAGGCTAAGGTGCAGCTTGGCAATAGTAAACCTACCATTCCCCATCTTGGACTAGAGTATGAATAAGGGTATGCTCACCCGGCATATTGGGGCACGTGCTGTATGCGCTGCAATACGCCAGGTGTTTTGGAAGCATGCACTAATCAGCGCGTACTTCCATAAGACAGGGGGCCGGCCCTTGGGCAGTCCCATTCACACACATTGTCAGTGGCGCGTATTTGAGAGCTATACATTACCGTAATTGCGGCGCGTATTTTGCTGCATATAAAGCGCAATACGCGGTGAAATGTGTGCCACAATTACGCCGTGTGAACATACCCTAAGACTTGTCTAAAAATGTAGCCATAGGACATCTTTAACCATTCATACAAATATTTAAGGTAACTTGCACGTAGTAATATAACCTATATAATGTGTGTGCTTCTAAAATTGCATCATTTTCTTGCCGGTTGTGTGAACTTTGCCGTGTTTACGACGAGTGCTGACCAGAGGAAAGTCTGCACTCCTGCCTATAACGTAAAGTAAAAATGATTGCCTCACTGTTTCAAATCAAGGTGAACAAAATGCCACAGTGATGCATAGTATAGGAAATTCAGTATGCAGAAGTTAGCAGTTTCTAGTGTGAAATAATTCCAATTTCAGCACTTCAAGCAGCCAGTAAGTGGCATGTCACAAAGATTAAATGCTTCCAGCAGCTGTATGCATGAGAATCTGGTGAATTTTTGTAGTTGTAGTACTTATACAGTTCAAAGACACAGCTTTCAACTTAACCTGTGGAGTTCCAAGGGCCGTGAGAGATGCAGTGCTGCTCATCCTTTGCCCTTTTTTGAAACTCCCATCGGAGTGTACTTAAAGGGGTTGTCTCGCTACAATGATTGGGTTTTAATTTAAAGATCTTTAAAAAACAAGCAGCTTTGCAATATATGTTCATTACAAATGTTCTACTGATTTTGAGCTAGCCCTGTTAGTATTACTACATCAGCTTCTCAAATCTCTATAGTAGCCGACCTGTTGATCCTTATCTTACTGGCTGTCAGGTCTGAATGACTCATCACCTTTGAAGACAGGTTGGAGCCGAGAGCCCCTCCCGCACAGAATGCTTCTGTAGTGCAGGGAGGAGGAGGGAGGGGGGAGGGAGGACTCTGGCATCTGTGTCCTGGATTAACCCTGTGTGTGCCTGCTTCCTCCTGCTCTCTACACAGATAGATGTGGACACAGCAGTGACCCTGTCTGTTACTATAATCATGATATGTCTTTGGAAACTGTGACTATACTAATTACTATACAGATCAGGGGGCATGTGAATACTTTATGTTCTCCTGTATTAGGGACACATCCTGAGTATAGTAACACTGCCCTTGTTGTTGCTGGAGATGTGGAGACTTGTAAGCTAAGCAGGGGATATAGGAACACATGCATCCCCTCTGCTCTATTAGCACACAGCTTCATATTCCTCTCTACACTCCTAGATCAGCCCTCTCCTGCAACAGACCTAGGCAGGCACACACAGGGTGAACTCTGAGAGCAACCCCCCTCCCCCCCCTGTATAGAAGTTACGTAGCTGCCTGTGTGCTGATGGGAGGGGGAGGGAGAGCAGAACAGACAGACCAAGAAGCACGCCCCTCAGTTCAACTTACCAGGGACACTGACAGGCTGAAAGCTCGTAATGAGACAACTCCTTTAAGTAAGCACTATACAGCAATCCCTTTTTCAGTATTTTGTTGTACAATAGCCATTCCTTTGCTGCCAGAAAGTGAGTATGTACCTCAATTTACAATAGAGCCAGTTAAGGAGCCGCCTTTGCATTTGTTGGTACCTTTCCGACTTCAAGGGAATTTGTCAGGTGGTTTATTCTGCTCTCACAGCTTATTGCGGCACATATAGTACGTGCAGCAATACGCCTTTTTTTTTGGAACCACGCGCAATTCCAAAGTACGAGGGGGACTGGCCGGCTACCAGCCCCATAGACATGCAGTGTCAGCGGCGCGTAACTATTGGCATGTCAATTCTCCCCCTACGCGTACAATACGATCATATTGTACGCGTGGGGAGACGATGCGTAATACATAGCTCTCTATGAGATCTATGAATTAAAAAAAAAAAAAAAACTGAAAAAATGGGACATTACTCAAAAAAACACAGAAACAAGACCATGCTCACAGCTCAAAGGCTGGACTGAAACTGAACCCAGTAAAGAGGCAGCACTGGCACCTATGCTGCTTGGGAAAGATAAACAGGTGCAGCTGATTGCTGAGCAGTAGCTCACATACGCCACCACTTTCCCAAGTAGCATAGGGGCCAGTGTTGCCTCTTTACTGGGTTCAGTTTTCTGACCTATGAATTACCGTAATTGCGATGCACATTTCGGCACGTAAACGGCCGCAATACGTTGCGAAATGCGTGCCGAAATACGCGACATTTTAAGCCGTGTGACCATATCCTTAAAAGAGTTGTTCCAGCTGGTTGTTTTCACAGAGTTTTCTGTGCATGCTGTGGATTGGTCTTCAGCAGTGACAGACATTTCAGCAGTGCTAGCTCCTATTTCTATCTCTGCCTGTTAAGGGGATGTTGGTGATTGAAAATAAAATGTCTAAGCAGGACATTGATACTTGCCTTCACACTTACCGGCACACATACCTGTGCATTTACATAGAAAATAAGAGTCACTCTGCAACTCTGGCAACCTAGCACAAGGATTACTGATCTCTCTGTTTATTAGCTAAAAGTTTTGTCAGTAAGAAAAATAAGATCAAAGTGAAAAGAGAGCTTTTCCTGATAAGACACAGCAGGGAGTTTGGTCACAAAGTCCCACCAGGAAAGCTTGTGTACACAAGCAGGAGATAAGAACTGCTGTAATTCTGAAGTAAAGCAAAACTGAAATTGTACATTTAGTAATATTTATTTACCTTTGTCTGCATGTTAAAGTTAATTGGGGAGATGGAAAACCTCTAACACTGTTTAGAGAAGCTGATCAATAATTTGACACTTCAGGATCCTTGGTGTTTCAGTTGGAAAGTAAAGCAAAGAGCTGCTGTAAACATTTTATACTACTAGAATATTTTAATTTTAAGGTTTCTGTCTTACATGGTGCCATATTTTATAGTAACCCTATAAAGTGCTTGATATGGCTGTTATCTTTTGGTAACAAATGTCTCATTTTTCTTTTATTAGAATTTTTTGACATTTTTCTTTTCCACTTAGTGTTTTGGGAGCTTTGAAAAGAATAAACAGTTAAAGGGGTTTTCTCACTACAAAACTTAGCTTTCAGTTTCTTCATTTCACTGTATTCATGAGATAAGAGAGATTTTGTGTTCTGAGTGCACACAGGTTTCTATAGTTGCCTGACCATAACTCTTATCTGATTAGGGCAGAGAGCTTAAAGGGTTTTTGCCACAAAGTAAAATTGATGTGGGAAGTTTTAAAATTAAATAAATAACAAACCTTTTCACCATTCATCATTATTAAAAATTCTGGACCGTTTTTGTTTTAGCTGCTCATTTAGTAATCCATTGTTTATAGCTCATCTCCAGGGGATACGACCAGGACTGTGAGCTCCTCAGTCCTGGTCGCACATGCTCAGACATCACCTCTCTTTTCAGGCAGCTACTGAGTGTTCAAACCCCAGGTGATGTCATTCTACTCCTGTCCTTTGGACTGGTTAATAATAAGTCAAACCGTGCAAATAAAAAAAAAAAAGAAACCTCAATGAGGTCTGTGCATTGATAAAGAGAACAAAAAAACACAAGTTAAGTTCCTGCTGGGATTTGAACCAAGGACCCTTGTGCTGTAAAGTTAAAATGTTACCTCTGAGCTACAGTGTAGCTACTTACAGCTGTATACATAAACAGACCTTTCTTTCACTAGAGAGAGAAAAGGCCTGGTGATGTCATCCTGCTGAGTCACATGATCTGCAATTCAAACATCACACACACAGCTGGATGCTGGAGGTATGAAATGAGATCATTGCAGGTAATACATCACCATGGACAGACAGCTCACTCTATACAAGATAAGCTTCTGTTTACCGATGAACAATTGTTTTCATTCCTCACAGCACATGTACCTTGTGTTTACTGAATATAGGTTCTCCTGCACTTCTCAGTGTAACAGCTCAGCTAGTTTTAGAGAAACTAAATATGCTAATCACTGCTATATAACCACCCACAGACTGAGGAGACAGTGTGTAAAACTGCTTGTGACTCAGGGAGACAGCATGGTGAGAAAACCCCTTTAAGGCTATGTTTACACCTGTGCTGTTATGTTCCACTAGGGAGTCCCATCACCTTAAGCAAGCATAGTACAGTATGCAGTTCTGTTCTTGAGGTCCTATGTGAAGCTCTACAGCGGACAGCCCGTCTGTTGTGAATGATTTGCCACAGCTCTACTATGAACAAAGTCATGGCGCAAATGTGAATAAAGCCTAAGGTTATGATATTAATAAACTCTATTTTAATGTAGATCGTAATTTAAAGCATGATTGTAGTTGGGCTGTAGTCTTATTTATAGTGGTTGCTAGATATATAGTCCTATAAATGTGCTTATACCTCTTTTAGAGTGATTTATATCCTAGTTCACACCAAATAATTTGTACACAGGGAAATTACTACTGCGATTTACTCAGAGACCATCAATCATTGCTGTGTGCTGACCACACCATTTCTAGGGATGGTATTTTGCTAGAGACAGTTCCATCATCTTAATAAAATATCATTTGACATCCCTGTTAACACAGAATACAGCAAAAGTCAGATATTTGATCTTCCATATGAGAATCGAATTCATCAGGGATGTGGGACTTGCTTATACAGGGAGCTCTGCCAGAAGTGTTAATTGCAGAAAAAATGACTTTAGGAAGTATTCCCAGATTTAGTTTTCTTCCTGATATTGAGAAGCTGTACTTGTAGAACCCTAAAGGCTGTGTATTATGTGGTTGCCTGGATTTGTAAGTCCTGCTCAAAAATCAGCTACTCCTTTAATAAATCAATCAGCTGGTGGTGTCGAGGCTTCAGACCCTTAGGCTATGTCTCCATTTGCACAGAAAAACGGCTTTTTTTTAAATAAAAAACTTCTATAGTAAAAATGTCCTGTTGTCTCCACAAAACGTCTTTTTTGTACTCGTTTTATTTGCTGGTTGTTTTTTTGAGATGCTGCAAAAAACTACTGACCGGGGCAGAAAATTTACTATTGGAGTCTATGTAAAGCACCGGACTTTTTTTTGGAGCGTTTTTTTTTTTTTTTTCTTTTGCAGAAATACACAGCAAATCTATTGCTGTGCATCTCTGCAAAACAAAATGGCAACAAAAAAACACTGCAAAACCGTGCCACAAATTCTGAAAAACAGCTTTTGACAGGCAGTGGGGAAAAAAAAAATTGTTTTATGAACGTTTTTAGGATTTGGTTTTCAGGCGTTTTTTTGTCCACTGTCGTGTAGACATAGCCTTAAATGACAAATGAAAGTTTCATGGGTTAGCTCCATTGAAATGAGGCCAAACCGTGCCTAAAACTGCAAAAATCTAAGATATTAAAGTTGGATTTTTCCAATAGAAAAGCATACTGTTAGGCCTTGTCCCCACGGCACGGGTTTGCAGACGGTTTTCAGTTTTGCAAACCGGGGGAAAACTTTTAACACGGGCCTCTATGGAAAACCCGCGCAGCAGGGGGAGGGCTTTTCTCCACTATGTGAAGGGGGAGGGCTTTTCTCCACTAATCGCGGAGAGAAGTCGGCAGCCGTGTGCACATCACGAAAACAGGACAAATACTGGTCAGATAAATTGACCGGTATTTGTCCTATGTCATGTAAACGCCTTTAAAGGGGATTTGCCGAGAGACAAAGATTCTTACCTTTCAGCTTAGCCCAGGCAGAATGTCAACACAAATCAGCTGAGTCATGAAGATGCAGGGGAGAGGGGAGAGGGAGGGGGGAGGGAGGAATCCAAGGGAGCGTCTCATAACTTAAGTGAACTAATAAACCGTACAAGAGTGGATTCAATACAGCAAGACACAGGCTCATACACTGCACTGTCAAACATCTGCTAAGAAGCTAATGTAATGTAAACAAATCACGGAGCTGACAGAGACCACACAGACACACACAGCCAGAGCCCCAGAGCCCTGCATAAGGGGATCCTGTGACATGTTCACTCAAATAATCAAATTTAAAACTTGTGAATTCTGTATACAAAGAGAACACCTATTTACACAGCAGCTTAAAAAGCTTTTTCATCAGATAAAGCAGGGATCTAATAACACTACAGCTAGTTATTCTGTATAAAAAAAGAAAACATATTGCTCCCGGTGCCTTAAAAGACCATTCATATTTGCCTGTCATCAGATAAGAAGTGATTCACGAAAGGGCGTGGCCTTTCAGCTCCTGGGTGTGACTAGGGGAAGCTTTGTGGGGAACCAAGGGGGATTGAGAAAAGCTGTAGCTCTCAAAATTTTCACTTTTTTTAATCACATATATTTATAAAAGTGATTACCCATTTTGGAGGTTCCCACGTCAACATTACATGGTGGCAAAACCCCTTTAAGGGTTGCTTTTTGAGTTGTTGTTTTTTTTTTTCGCCCCTCAACCAGCAGAGCCTTTTTAAAAAACAAAACAAAAAAAAAACACATAATTAAAAGAAATAGACAAGTCATTTAATAAAAACACACCTCCTATCAGAAGTAAATCCTGTCTGGTCCATTTTGCAAAATATTAACTGAAGAGTGTACCAGCTGTTTCCAACAAGAAACTAATGTCACTGTTTTTGAGGCGACTCCTTTAAATGATATTGCATCTAATAACATAGAGACATGGCATAGAAAGAATACTATGGAAGAAATAACAGGTTTCTACAGCCTATTATGTCAGTTCATAACTGGATGATATTAGGACTGTTGTGATTTATTTTGTATTCAAGCCGACTTCAAGCTATCCTTTGGGAGATTTCAACACTTGGGCCTTTCAGGGCTGGGATTAATTTTTGTGTGTGTTATAAGGAATATTAAGAATGCTGCTGAACAATTTCTTGTTATATTACCAACTGATTAAAATGTATGCATAATTTATAGGATCACAGAAATGTATAAATAATCACTAGCCTATTCTCTGGGGCTTCTCTACAAAATGTGTATGGAAATGGTTTGTACCCTCCACAGCAGTATTTAGTAAATGTATGAATATTGTATATCATGGAGATTGACTTTGGTATTATACAGTCATGGCCAAAAGTTTTGAGAATGATACAAATGTTAATTTTTACAAAGTCTACTGCATCAGGTTTTATAATGGCAATTTGCATATACTCCAGAATGTTATAAAGAGTGATCAGCTTAACAGGGAATTAGTTGCAAGTCAATAGTTGCCTAGAAAATGAACTTTTTCCCCCAAAACCATTTCAACTTCATTTGCAGGCCTGCCTTAAAAGGACCAGCTAACATCGTTTCAGTGATTGCTCCATTAACACAGGTGTGGGTGTTGATGAGGAGACAGGGCTGGAGATCAATCTGTCATTGATTAAGTAAGAATCACACCTGGAAACACTTTAAAAGGTGGCTGGTGCTTTGCATCGTTGTTTCTCTTCTGTTTAAAACCCTGGTTATCTCTAAAGAAACACGTGCAGTCATCATTGCACTGCCAAAAACTGGCCTAACAGGGAAGAGTATCGCAGGTAGGAAAGATTGCACCTCAGTCAACAATCTATGATAATCAAGGAATTCAAGGAGAGAGGTTCATTGTTGCCAAAAAGGCTCCAGGGCGCCAAGAAAGACCAGCAAGCGCCGAGGACCGTCTCTTAAAAGTGTTTCAGCTTCGGAATCGGGACTACCACAGTGCAGAGCTTGCTCAGGAATGGCAGCAGGCAGGTGTGAGTGCATCTGCACGCACTTGAGGAGGGGGACTCATGGAGCAAGGCCTGGTGTCAAGGAGGGCAGCAAAGAAGCCACTTTCTCCTAAAAAACATCAGGGACAGACTGATATTCTGCCAAAGGTAAGGGAGTGGACTGCTGAGGGACTGGGGTTAAAGTCATTTTCTCTGATTGAATCCCCTTTCCGAATGTTTGGAACATCTGGAAAACAGTTTGTTCGGAGAAGACAAGGTGAGCGATACCCCCAGTCTTGTCTCATGCCAACTGTAAAGCATCCAGAAAACCATTCATTGTGTGGGGGGTTTCTTCTCAGCCAAGGGAATTTGGCTCTCTAACAGTCTTGCCTAAAAACACATTCCATGAATAAAAATGGGACCAGAATGTCCTCCAAGAGCAATTTCCCAACCGTCCAAGAGCAGTTTGGTGATCAAACAATGCCTTTTCCAGAATGATGGAGCACCTTGCCATAAAGCAAAGGTGATAACTAAATGGCTCAAGGAACAAAACATAGAGATTTTGGGTCCATGGCCTGGAAACTCCCCAGAGGGGAGGGGCGTGGTTTGGGGTGCGGCCTGCTCCGAGGACTTGCCCCCATGCAAATTAAGAGCAGGGGGCAAGCCGCGGCGTTAGCCGCATCCCAGCCGCGCACCACCCGCGGCGACACCCGCAGCAGCACCGTGCGGCCGCCGCGCAGAGCACTCCTGTCAAGAAATGACAGGAGAGTTCTTCACACGCGCGGGTCTGGCCGTGGCCCCGGAGCCGCGGCCAAACCCGCGCAGTGTGAATATTAACGCGGTTTCCCATAGGAAACCATGTTAACAATCTAGGCGCGATTTGGCCGCGGAAACCGTGTTGGAACCCGCGGCCATAACCGCGGCCAAATCCGTCGTATGAACAGGGCCTTAAACTTTATTACAAAAAAGGGATAACTCCTAATATTTGGACTGTTCTTTATTTACCCACCTTGTTAGTTACTGTTGTCCAGTTTTCCACTGAATTGGCTTGACCGTATGTTTTAGGGCGCTTCATCTCTCACTGTTTAGTGGTCTCTCAGGGTAGCACACCTACATTTCACATGGACCCAACAATTGCTCCCAAAGTCTTTGTTGATCAGCTCTTTAGTTTATCTCTCAGCAGCTGCTACAGGCACTTTTCAGGCTTCCCAGGTCTTCCCGTGTCAGACTTTAGACAAAAATAGACACCAGCTTGTTTCATGGTGGTTGTATTTGTCCCTTGCTGCAATGCAACACTTGGCCTTTCTGTATTAGCTCCCTATGTCTACAGCCTGTTGATATATCTCACCATGTTAGTACTCATGCCTTCTGCTAAGTACACCGTCAGCAACCTCCTCTGTTACTACGTGATGTTACTCTGCACTCTGGCTACTGGCACCAAACTCTGCTTTTACATCACGTCCTATATTCCCACCTAGTGAAGCAGGGCAATCCTAAATGTCATAACACTTGTGTCTGCCATATTGTTGGGGTCTGCATTGGCCAGTGCTGAAAGTTTAAAACCTCTTCCGCCTACATCTCATGGGAGGGTCTGTTGATGTGGCCATATACAGTGGCCTGCTAACCAGTGACTTGCACCTAGCACTATGGCATGTTGTACAACATAGCAAATACATGGAGTAATGTAATAACAGAAAGATAAGTTTCTACAAATAATTTGGTTTTGCAGGGCAGAAATCAATATACATGTCTATGAATTAGAAGTCTGAATTGTAATTAGTCACTTTAAATGCTATAAATGACTTTCATGCAAAATTGGAAATAACTGTAATAAAATCACCATGAAGTAGTACAAGATAAGAGAGCTAAGTGACTGGTCTGTATATACATTACATTCAGGTGTAATACATCCACACTGGAAGGAAAATTGGTCATTACAAGTGAGGGATAGTCATAGTTTTTATAGGTTGTATTGGTGAGGGGATAGCAGTTGTTGTGGTGGAGGGCCAGACTGGGTCAAGGTGGTGAGTACAGGGTTAATGGGTAGTTATGGTAAACATTGTTCTTAAGTTTTAAAATGTTGGCAGAGTTTATTGTAGATTGTAAGCCTTTGTGGGCAGTGTCCTCTCTTCCTCTGTACCAGTTGTTTGGGGATGTTCACACGGCGTATTTGCAGGGCAAATATGGTAAAATCATGGCACTCAATCTTATCGTATTCCCCGGTGTGCACCACGCGTCTGGAGAAAGAAGTGAAATGTCACTTCTTTCCGCTGCTTACACCCCACCCCAGTGATAGGGAGGGTGAATGGGGGCCGGAGTGCTTTAGGGTATGTTCACACGATGTACTTTGGTGTGAACATCGTGTCTTTCGTGAACTCGCGCTAATACGTGTGTTCTCCCGCCGGCCCCACGAATAATTGACATGTCACTTATCTCCCCGTGCGTGCAATACGATTGTATTGTACTAGCGGGGGGAGGAGCTGTAATCCATAGTTCTCTATGAGAGCTATGGATTACCGTAATTTCGGCGCGCATCTAGCCCTTATTAGAGCGCAAATATGCGCCGAAATTACCCCGTGTGAACATAGCCTTAGAAGTACACGCTGGCCAGTAGAAGTACATCAGTAAGTAACACCAAACATGTATTTTATGCAAATCTTAAGATTCAGTGCGGAAAAAGTATGTGCCAAAGTTCAGCATGCACTACTGTGCATAATCCCATTGTAAACAATGTGACACCTTGAATACACCGTTTTCACGCATATCCCAACATAGAGCACTCATGACAAATAGACTGTGTGGACATAAACTTAGTTATTCCCATCAAAGGAAATAGAACCACTCTGCTCTCTATGTGTGTGTATCTTTCTGTTCACTTTTGTGGAAGTTCAGAGTATACTTCCATTATAGAACAGAACAGTGTTGTGAATATGTGGCCACCTCTTTATTCTCCGTGGCCTCAGAAAGCTGCAAAATTCTATTTCACCAAATAAGTTGCACATAAATCTTCAATCACTTTATCTGAGAGTGCTGGTACTTGTGATTTCCTTTTATATACAGCCCTTGGGGAGGTGAAAGAGGTATTCCCATAGGGCTCTGTAGTCTTGTGCACTACGGTTTACAAACCTCCTGCACTCGTGTCCCTACAAGATGAGCCATGAATAGCAGAATTGAAATGCCAATCACTGCTCTGGACCTGCCCCTAGCCTAACCAGAAAGAGAGTCTAAAGCTGCCTGTGACTCTGTGTAACATCATGGTGACACAGTCCCTTTAAAGAGGTTTTGCTACGAAGTAAAATTGACGTGGGAAGCTTGCAAATGAAAAAACAAACATTTTCCCCATTCATTATTATTAAAAATTCTGCACCGTTTTTGATTTAGCTGCTCCTTTAGTGATCCATTGTTTACAGCTCGTTTCTAGGGGATACGACCAGGGCTGAGAGCTCCTCAGTCCTGGTCGCACATGCTCGGGACATCACCTCTCCTTTTCAGGCAGCTACTGAGTGTTCAAACCCCAGGTGCTGTCATTCTACTCTGTCCTCTGTACTCCTTAATAATTAGTCAAACAGTGCAAATAATTAAAAAAGAAACCTCAATGAGGTTTGTGCATTAATGAAGAGAAAAAAAACTACAGGTTTGCTTCCTGCAGGGATTTGAACCTAGGACCCTTGTGCCTGGAGGCAAAAACTTTACCTCTCAGCTACTCACAATGCTTTACATAAACAGACCTTTCTTTGACTACAGAAAGGAAAGGCCTAGTGATGTCATCCTGCTGGGTCATATGATATGCAATTCAAACAAATCACACATGCCCCCTTCTGAGCGCACACAGCTGAAGAGCTGGATGCAGGAGGTATGAAATGAGATTGTGGCAAAACCCCTTTAAGCATCAAACTTTTAAAGAGGAACACACACATTTAATTTACTGAAAGGAATACCCCCGAGATGGCAATGTTGGTATCCTGACGTTTTTTTTTCTCCTCAATAGTTATACGCTGTACACTAGGATTCTTATAATGGCTTGATAGCTTGGGGACATCTTTTAGTGTGATGTTCTGAGATAACAATGTCACAGCTACTTTCTTGGTTGTCATTTGTTCTTGCTAGAGTAACTTCCATGGGGTCTGTGTCAACGAATAAAGAATTTAAACAATCCTGTTAGTGAGCGCAAAGCTTTCCCATCACTCCTGTGTAATCACTGCAGGAAAGGCTGCACCTTGTTAGAGGGACAGAGAAGCCTTGACCATGACATCAGGGTCAGGCAGTCTTTGAACAAACTGTTTGAAATTCATTTTCATGCTTGACAGAATCTAGCAGTTTAAGCTTGATTTAAACTCCAACGCCATTTCTAACCTAAACAACATTGGAAGGCAATGGTATCCAACATGGCCAGGATTACATTTGTGTGGAAGTAGATGCTGATACCCTTACAGTTTATGTTCACATGGCTTAAACTGATGCATATTTTGGTGTGTATTGTGCTTTATACGCGGCGAAATGCGCGTCGCAAATACGGTAATCCATAGCTCTCAAAGAGAACTATGGATTACGCGTCGTCCCCCCATGCGTACAATACAATTGTATTGTACGCGTGGGGGGAGAATTAACAGGTCAATTGTTAGCGGCGATTACATTGCCGACCCCATAGACAATGCACGTCTATCGGGTTGGCACCCGGCCGGCCTCCCTGTGCTTTGGCATTACGTGCTGATCAGCGCGTGGTTTCAAAACACACAGCGTACTATACGCGCCGCAATAAGCCGTGTGAACATACCCTAAGACTATTATGGGTATATCTAAAGCAACGGTGCACAACATACGGGCCACATGCAGCCTCCAGCAATTAGGATACAAACATCCTTTGTCTTTGTCCTCATACTTCAGAAAGTGATACTCCTCTTTTGCCAGCTGCTTTCCACTGTTAGGGTGGACTGGCTGGCATTGTTATGCTAGGCCCTGGGTAGCTGGCATTATGATGGGCCCTGGGTGGCTGGCACGGTCATGGTGGACCCTGGGTGGCTGGCACGGTCATGGTGGACCCTGGGTGGCTGGCACGGTCATGGTGGACCCTGGGTGGCTGGCACGGTCATGGTGGACCCTGGGTGGCTGGCACGGTCATGGTGGACCCCGGGTGGCTGGCACGGTCATGGTGGGCCCCGGGTGGGTGGCGCTGTGATGGTGGGCCCCGGCTGGCTGGCCCTGTGATGGCGGGCCCCGGGTGGCTGGCCCTGTGATGGCGGGCCCCGGGTGGCTGGCCCTGTGATGGCGGGCCCCGGGTGGCTGGCCCTGTGATGGCGGGCCCCGGGTGGCTGGCCCTGTGATGGCGGGCCCCGGGTGGCTGGCACGGTCATGGTGGGCCCGGTGGCTGGCCCTGTGATGGCGGGCCCCGGGTGGCTGGCCCTGTGCAGGCGGGCCCTGTGATGGCGGGCCCTGTGATGGCGGGCCGTGTGATGGCGGGCCCTGTGATGGCGGGCCCTGTGATGGCGGGCCCCGGGTGGCTGGCCCTGTGATGGCGGGCCCCGGGTGGCGGGCCCTGTGATGGCGGGCCCCGGGTGGCTGGCCGGGTGAGGGCGGGCCCCGGGTGGCTGGCCCTGTGTTGGCGGGCGCCGGCGGGCTGGCCCTGTGCTGGTGGGCCCTGTGACGGTGGGCCCCGGCTGGGTGGCCCTGTGATGGTGGGCCCTGTGACGGCGGGCCCCGGGTGGTTTGCTCTATAGGGTTGTGTTTGCTATTTTAAGCAACCTAAATGAACAATCCAGTAAAAACAGTTTTTTGGATTAACTTGGATTTCTTCCTCAATGAAGTATTTTTTTTTACACAGTCATGACAGATCCACAAGATGTATCATTAAAGTGTCCTATAAACTCCAAAGAGGAGGATATAAGTTGGAGAGGAGGCTCTATATGTGTGGTCTCTCTAGTTCTAATTGTGAAACAGACACCCTCAAAAACCGCAATGAAAAAATACGCCTCCTATCCTCTTTCTGGAGTAATGAGTATCTGACCCCCCCTCCATTCTGATCTCTGGCAGACCCGAAACTGGAACCAAGTCCTCTCAGCCTTTTTGGGTATTTACAAGTGAAGTGCCATAAAGGTCTCAGATGGGGAATACCTCTCTAAGATTGTGTCCCCTACAATATGACAGTATGGAAGGTGGGCCAGAAAATGTTGCACACCCCTGACCTAGAGTTATCTGATTCTTCGAGTTCTCTGTGAGAGACCTTTTACAAACCTAAATGAAACAAAAATAACAGCACATGTTAGAATCTGTAGTAATTTTCAGTAGATGTGCTGTAACAGAGGTTCTCTCATCAAGAAAACCCAGTGTGTGTTTGCCCTGTTAGAAAACTCTTTTCCGTACGTGCTTGGCGAAGGGAAATAATGGCAATGCTCAACTTTCTGATCTGCTGCTGCCGCCTGATTAATTGAAACAAATGAAAATTGCAGCCATCTGGCATGCAGAGGAGGAGTCTGCTGTCCTCCTGTCCTTATCCCCTTGTCCTTTTCTCATTGCTCCTTAAGATCCCGTTTCCTATACTATACATTGAAGGTTTGTCTCCCCTCTGCTGTATCCAGGCAGGGCATGTGCTCCAGTCCACATTTAATTCCACACTAATTGTTTTTTTGTGGAAATTGTTCCTTTGTGCTCCTAAAATAAAGTTCCCTGGAGCCTTGATGTGCCTGAGTTTATTCAGGATGTTTGCTTTGGCCGGTAAACACACCATTGTAGCTAGTCTTGGCAAGCTGCAGGATGCAGCTCTTGTCCTTTATAGGCATTCACTTGTGTACAGAACTCAATATGAAGCCTTTAGTGCTTGTCTCTAGACACACAAGCCTTTCTTCCACCGTGCCAAGCTTCTTAGATTTGGTACAGCTTGTGGCTGCTACTCTGCAGAGCTTTGCATTTATTTAGGCTTGTATTGGTTTCTAATTCATTCTGATTCCCTATAACCATAATCTAGTAGCTGCATACATGAGTGTTTCCATGAAAACTAATATTAGCGACTACTTAGTGCTTGCAATACAGTATTATGAAAGGCAACCCAGTATCAAATGTGAGTCTAATACAGTATATTGTATGTTTGCACAGTTAAGCCAGCTCACCGCTCCTAAAGAAAGAGGACTGCACGGATCCACTTGATGAAAGTGCGCCATGCATATAACAATAGAGATTGATCCAGCGATCCAAAAATAGTGATAAAACGTCCAATTTATTCAGAATCCATTAAAAATTGTATACACCAGAAGCACAGGTGACAAAACACGCTAATGTGTTTCGGGGACGATTTCAATCCCTTTAAAGGGGTTTTGCCACGAAGTGAGTTCCTTACCCCTTATCAGCTCAGGGGAGAATATAAACAAATCATGCTGAGTCATGAAAGTTGCAGGGGTGAGAGGGAGGGGGTGAGCAGAGAGTGAGGAAGAAGGGAGCGTCTCAGAAGTTTACTCAAATAATATTACAACAGTGGATTCTCTATACAGCAGACTGACTCATACAGTGCACATTTCTCCCCAGCCCCTTGAAAGCTCATTCATGTTCCCTGTCATCAGATAAGAAGTGCAAACACACAAGCTCGGCCAGATCAGCTCCTCTGGTCGTGTCTAATGTAAACTTTCAGGTAACTAAGGGGGACTGAGCAATGCTGTAGCTCTCACAGGCTTCACTTTTTGTAATTGCGTATATTTAGAAAAGTGATTAAATACCCATTTTGGAGGATCCCACGTCAATATTACATCGTGGCAAAACCCCTTTAATCATAGCATGAATACAAATCGCAAATGATCATGGTGCCGACAGCTGCGATCTATATGTCCACAGCATAATCATGATTTGCTGGAATGATTGGAGGTGGAAACCTGCATGGATGGCGTGTGACCAATCAGATAGGTTTGAGGCTTATTACTGGAACTAACTTTGGGTATATATTGAGATCATTTGCGTTTTGTATCCATGCTATGATTAAGGGGAGTGAAATTGTCCCCGAAACGCGTTAGCGTGTTTTGTCACCTGTGTATACAATTTTTAATGGATACTGAATAAATTGGACGTGTTATCACTACTTTTGGAACGCTGGATTATTCTCTATTGTTATATTGTATGTTTGCAATTTTATGCTGTATGGGCTGGAAAAAACATTTCTACAAAAAGCTAAGCGGCAGAAACGCTATATTTTACTAGCTTCATGACCTATTAAGATACAGTTTAGAGCAGGGTAGTCAAAATTATTTTCACATCAGCATTATGGTTGACCTAAAAGGGCTGTTGAAGGGTTTGGGAGGTAGCTAGGGTGCCTGGGTAGGGCTGTCAGAACTGTGCCACTGCTTGCGAGTTGAGCAGTATGGAGGTGCGTGCTAGAGCTCCAAATACAGGATGGTGACCGCTCCCTATTCTGGTGCCACCAGCTTCGCCAAGCACTGAAAGTGTACTTTGGGCAAAGTGGAAAGTAGGTCCTTATGCGCCTAGACTTTGTCTATCCCTGCTTGATGGCTACATAGAAGGACATGATGGGCAGAATTTAGCCATGGGCCTTGAGCTTGCCAAATGATTTAGAAACTGGGCAGTTTGACTGGTTATTTGCATACATTTATGGAAAGTGAACATTTTAAAATAATTGGTGCTGTTTTGAATTGATACAAAAGTTTGGTTCATTATTGCCAGTGCACGTACTAGAGGGTTTTCAATAATCTAGAGTAAATGAAGTATATTCATAGTCCATTAACTAAGAAAATGGCATTTATAGTGCCTCGATTTTTCTCTACTAAAAGAGATTTCTCAAACTGCTTTAAATAGGTTATTCTAGATATGGGAAAAATGAATTCCTCTCTCTTCCCATCGTATAAACATCTGAAACTTTTCAATATATTTTGCAACTTCCTGACCGTTTCCAAGATATCTTGGCTTGCAGTCATTGAACTGAGTCCTTCAAAGTTTATCTTCAGAATCCAAATCCTGTCCTGTTCGTGTGATCAGCAAATGTGCTTGTTACAACACATAGCTGCGGTAACTGCGAATGCATTGATCATCACATGACTAGGACAGATATCTGTCTATGGGAAGTAAACACGTTCCACTGGATAACATAAAGCAGGGTATCTTTCAAAGTGCAATGAATTCATACAGAAAGTTTATTGTAAAAAATTGTATTAAACAGATTTAGTTTTTAAGCTAAATACTCCTTTAAAGGGGTTGAAGAGTGAAGAAATCAGGCGATACCTTTTAGAGGCTAACTGAATATATTTGATGGTGAGCTTTCGAGAGTACTAGCTCCCTTCTTCAGACATGGTGTTATACAAGAACTGAAAATTTACAGACTTTTTATACACAAGACATGGACCTTCAAAGGAACTTAGAATCCTTAAAAATAACAAAATGCAATATAAGTAGAGCAATTATTTACAACAGGTCAAGAAATCAACAATCTGGAAACTTGTGAGGCGTGACAGGAGGGATCAGTAATTATTTCTCTTATCTGCTATCAGGGGTGATTTGTTGCCCTCACAGTTCATAGATAGTGTGACATGAAGCTGCTATGAATATTCAGTCCATTTTGCAGAGTTTTAAATTTTTGCATTAACTTATATTCCCATTCCTTCCTCTCTCTCTCGGTCTTAAAATTTCCCATTAAAACCATAACCTGCAAATCTTCCATGGAGTGATTTTCTCCAGAGAAATGTGCGGCCACTGGCAGATCAGTTCTGCTGTTGTTAATGGTGAATCTGTGAGAGTTCATGCGCTGGCTGTTCAGTGAAAGATCTTTGACCTCTGACACGTCTGTTTTAGTAAATGCTTGTGTTCTTTGCGATTATAACCATTCTGGAGCATCTTCTCTTATAACTCTGTGCTGTTCCTCTGTTGTTCCTTCTGGAAATGTATTTCTGAATCAGTCAGATGGGTGTTACCTTTCCAGTTTTTGAAGGGGCGTGTACCTGCACACAGTGATTGTCGGCACGGATTGGACAATGTAGGACATTTCAGGGACACCCCTCAATTGAGAACACTCTGCTGACCGATTCGGTAATACATTTCTCGAAGGAATTACAGAGGAACCGCACCACACAGAGAAGATGCTCCAGAATTGTTGTTTTACAGGGCACACAATTATTTACCAAAACAGACACACAAGGAATTGGCCACATGTCCTCTTTAAGAGAACCTATTTCAAATACCGTGTTTGCTGTGATGGTAGATGGGGACCTTGGTTTTACTTATACATGTCCTGTCCTGCATTACAACCGAATAATTTGAGTTGACACCAAGTAGTACTGCACGTCCCTTGTGGTGGTGCTGCAGTTAAATTGAACTTGCTGCCAGATTTCCCCACAGGCTTGTGGCTCACTGAGAGTCCAGGTAGGGACTCTAACAATCGTTGTAAAAGATGGCTAGACCATTGTACACAATAAGCACTATAAGGCTGCGTTTACATGACAATGGTTTCCCGACCAGTTTTTTGGTCTGTTTCTGGAACACAGGGGGACGGCTTTTGTTTGCGGATAAGAGCCCTCCCTCTTCGCACCGACATGTTCATGTTCCGCCCGAAAACCTGGCGGAATAATGAACATGTTCAATGTTTTTCGGACCGCCGGTGGTGCAAAAAAAGTCCACCGGAAAATCCGTGCAGTGGGGACTTCTGCACGGGTTTTCCATTAAGGTCCAGGTTAAAGGTTGACAGCCGGTTTACAGGTGGCTTTCAAAACCGAAAACCATTCTGTAAAACAGCCTGAAAACCCGGACCATGGGGATGTGCCCTAAGTCCTTGTCATCCTATACGTCCTTGTATATTTTAAGCTTTTGCAAGCAGTTCCTTCTTTCGCAACAGTTTAAATTGTTAGTTTGGTAATGTCTGACTTTATTTGCACATCTACCTTCTGTGTAAGGTGCTGCAGAATATTTTGGCACAATATAAAGAGTGTTATTAAAAACAAGTAGCCATTGATTTTATCGGAGAAATGTTTTCATAAGTACATTTTTTTTTTTTTTCCTCAAGGTTGTATATTTAAGTCTCGTCCCATCTTTGTTTCATTCTTGATTTCTTTTTATCTTGCCCACAGAGCCACCACGACCAATTGCCCCACCACAGCTCCTGGGTGTTGGATCAACTTATCTTCTTATTCAGCTAAATGCCAATTCTATTATTGGTGATGGGCCTATTATCCTAAAGGAGGTGGAGTATAGGATGACTACTGGAACATGGACTGAAACACACGCAGTGAATGCACCAACCTACAGACCGTGGCACTTGGATCCGGATACATAATATGAGATCAGGGTACTGCTCACAAGGCCTGGAGAAGGTGGCACGGGACAGCCAGGACTTCCACTAATTACAAGGATGAAGTGTGCAGGTACGTCTTCACACAGGGTATATAATAAAGTATATAATATACTTACTGCCAGTTACAGAGGAGCTGTGGCTATTATGTATATGTCTCTGTTAGTAAATATTAGTGTTCTCTATAAAATAACATTCTGGAGCATCTTTGCTTAGATCTCTGTTGTGTGGTTCCCCTGTTATTCCTTTTAGAAGTTAATTAACAATCTGTCAATTGGGTATTACAAATGGGAGATTTGACCATGCATGTCTAAGAATTCTCTTTCAGTGTAGGGAAACGCCCTACACTGACAAATGGTAGAATGGTAACACCCATCTGACAGATTCAGTAATACATTTCGAGAAGAAATAACATATAAACAGCACAACCAAGTTATAAGAGAAGATGCTCCAGAATTGTTATTTTACAGGGAGCATACTATTCATTAACACAGGCAAGCCAGGAGTTGTCACAGGTCCTCTTTTAAGGCCGTACTAACAAGGTTGCAAAATGTATGCAAAGGTTCAATCACACTTGAAACAAAACGCATTTTGCCCTGGGATCAGCCTACATGGTAGTCTATTTACTTGTATATTCTCGGGTGTATACATTGTGTAAAATGTTAGATATGTTGACATTTCTGCAGCTGAAAATCTATTCTATCCCCTGTGACACTGGTTCTGCAGAATGACAGTGGATTTCTGCAGACGCTGTTCAGATGAATGAGACGGATGCAGACCTTTCTTCCACGTGATCACCCTTGCAGAGCAAAACCTGTTGTGTTACAGATTCTATTTTTTGCAACTGATATTAAAAAGTAAAATTAGTCTTATTTATCCATTATTTAATTTTTATTCTAACCCTGCTCACGGCTAGGTATTGTCTATTAATGGAAAGATCATTTAGTAACAACTATCATGCTCATGAACTTATGGCACAAAAACATAGCAGCTGCACTCTACAAATGGTAAGAGGCAGACAATGAATATATCAACTATTTAAAAAAGCTTTACTGCTACTTTTTGGATGCATGGAAGTTTTGAGGTTTAGTGCACATTTTTTATCAAAACTGACACATCCAGCAACAAGGTGAGCTCAGTTCAGCTGGGGACCTACTCTATAATATCACCTTACTTGGTGTCTTCTCAGGCCCCCATACTTTCAGTGAAGGTCCCAGCTACACTCTATACTGATTAAAACAGTCTGTGTGGATGGGTGGAGTGTACAACCTAGATGGAAGCTGCCACTGCTCCTTGCAAACAATTCAAAAAGAAAAAATTGATCAGCGCATCCAAAACAATTCTGAAAGATAATGGTATAGGTGCATGCTGACGTGGCCACAAACAATGCAAAGACAAAAAGGACCAGTACTATGACACTCACCAGTGAAAATCTTTTTGCCATAAGTTATCATTTCTCTGCTTCTGCCCTTATTCCACTGTCTAATATATAAACTGATCAGAATAGATTTATCGCTTAGACAGTGTAAACTTAGACTAGACAGTCTTACAATGCACTACATTTATCATTATATAGAGCAACCCAGACTCCAAAAATACATATTACATTTGGTAGTTAGTTAAATGCTGAATATTTTTTCATAAGAATTTGAGAAAATTTTGAAATGTCCTATAAATGGCTGTTCTGTCCCTTTATCTATGAATCTAGGCTTTTAGTTGAGACGAATGTGTGCTCAGTAGTGAAGCTCCTCCGCTCCAGATCAGAGGAAAAAAGGCCCTGGGAAGGAATGGCTGTACTCGCCCCCGACACAGGACTGTGGAGTCTGACTCGGTGTCTATTTTGGTGGAGTCGGAGTTAGGGAAATTGAGGAGTTGGCAGTTTTAGCTTATGGACTCCACAGCCCTACTGGAAACTGTCTACAGTTGCTTTAATAAATGTGCCCAGTCATGTTTTCCCACCAGCATTTAGGCTTTGTACACATCAGAGGCTGTTAGGAGCCACTTTTGCAGTTTGTCACTTCAAGCGCTGCTTTTTCAGTTGGATCCAGATGCTTTTGATCCCATTAAGTCAGAGGGCTATACCACAATGGATGAGTCAGAGCATTGTGGCTTCTGTTGTACACCCTCAGCATTACTTTGGTATTAATTTCTAACAATTCTCATAATTTATTCTTACAACTTTCTCCTGTGCAGCCAACGATAGTGTTCTCACCATGCTGTTTCACCGAGCCTGCTTTTCACAGCCAACTTCTTGTTCAGGCTGTGGGTGGTTCTACAGCAGTGACTGGCATTTTAGCTTTGCTATTCCTAGCTGAGCTTGTTAGAGAGACCTTGCTAACAGAAGGGTATAACCAGTAAGGCAGAGGGCTACAGCGCTCTAAAGGGTTAAAGTTTGGCAGTAACTTAAACAGAAGAACTCCTGTGCTGCTAAGGGTCCGTCCACACGCTATGGTTTATTGGTCAGATTTTCAGACGGTTTGTGGATTTGGAAATCTGTTCTTTAGTCTACACTGAAGGGATTTTCAGCTGTCGGTGTTGCTAATAACTAAGAGCACGCACAATCTTCCTTCGGGTTTTCGGGCGGAAGGTGTGCAGTTCAGTGGTTATGGGGGATGGGCGAATCCGCAAACCGCGCACAGAACCGTCCCCCAAAACCATGAAATAGACAATAAAATACCGGCCCGATTCTTCTTCTACAGAATCTGACTGGCATTTTTCACTTGCCGTGTGGATGTGCCCTAAGGCTATGTTCACACGGCGTAATTGCAGGGCGTACAGTACAGCCCGCAATTACGCTGGGTGTTTGGGGCACGGGGGGGTGGCAGCCCGCCGGCCCCATAGGCTGTCATCACTCGCGGCGCGTATTCGCCGCAAATAATTGACATGTCATCTCCCCGCGCATACAACACGATCGTATTGTACGAGCGGGGAGTGGAGGCGTAGTCCACAGTTCTCTATGAGAACTGTGGCTTACCGTAATTTCGTCGCGCATCTTGCTCGTATTAGAGCGCATATACGTCGCGAAATGCGCGCCGAAATTCCTCCGTTTGAACATAGCCTAACAGTGACTAAACCATGGTAGCTGCAGCAATGAGGGCAGACAGGGTAACCTAGGGAAGTTTGTGTACCCAAGCTGGAGATAAGAACTGCTCTAACTAAGAAAGGAAGCAAAATCAGAACCGCAATCTGTTCAGTAAAAGTCTTTTACCTTCGCCTTCATATTCAAAACTAATCATTGTGGTGAGAATACCCCTTTAACAGTTTGCAGGTGACTCCACTTTCTGATGGTCAGATCCAGTTACCAATTTTGTTGTTTGATTTATTCCATTAAATTTTAAACGTAATCCTATATTTTCCTCCCAGCGAGACTAATTCTAAGAAGGCCAGTCTGTCCTTGAAGTGGTCTTTTAAGAATTCAATATATTAAAGGATGGGGCACACTTGTAGAATGGAGGGTGGAGTTAAGCTGTTAAAATGGGTTCTGCTTACCTCCTGACTGAGGTCTCCAAATGTTAACATTACTTTGCCATCCGGCGGTGTTCTGTTCAGTCCCTTCTGTATGCCACACATTGTTAGAGTAATGAGGGTGCAGCAGCTGAATTATTAGAAGATAACCCCACCGCCGAGGGTCAGCAAGACTAAAGCATTTCCCTAGTCAGGAGGATGGTTTAAGTGGAATTGGCATTTGAATTTCGGAGTGGAGCGTGGCTGTCTTTAGCTAAGCAGCTATGCTAAGCAGTACTTCAAATACTTGTTTTGTCAGGTCACATCACAGAACTGACAATTAAATGTGGCACGATCAGCATTTAAATCACACAGAGTATGGAAATTCTGAGATTAAAACAGCTCAGCCAAGTCAGATGGTGAGCTAAACAAAATAATGAAGCATCCCCGGCCTCCCCGCTCTTCCTTCTCCTCAGCATGACAATGCCAAGCAATCTATGTTATGAATCTTCAGTTTGATTTTCTCCAGCCACCTTTCAGAGCGCTCTGTCTAATTGAGAAGCTACTGTCATAGCTCAATACACAGTTCTCACCTGTCTGTGTTTTAATTTGTTTTTCTGGCTTGTCTGTGGGTTGTTGGTGATTATTGCTGCACCACTATGAAAAAAAGAGCCCTAATAAAGGACTGTGCTTAGATCTACAGGTGTCAGTCACTTGTAATGTGATGATTGATAGTCACTTAAAGGGGACCTGTGGCCTCTCCTGACGTCTTTTTTTAGTGAGTACAGGCAGTCCCCGGGGTATGAACGGGATAGGGATTGTAGGTTTGTTTTTAAGTTGAATTTGTATGTATGTACAGGTATAATTATTAATTGTAACTCCGGCACAAAAGGTTGTTTTTTTTTTTTTGGTTTCGGATAGTGCAGGGACGGGTTTATACATTTGTTTTGCTGTCTGTGCTCCTGTTAAGAAGATTTCACCTCATGTGCTGCTGTGGCATGCTGGCACTTGTTGTTCACTGTATTGCTGTGGAACATGAACTCAAGTGCCAGCAGTCCCATAAGGCCATGTCCACGGCACGGTTTGCGGCGTTTTCAGATTGCGGACCGTTTGAAAAACCGAGCACAACGGGCTCTATGGAAACCTCGCAAAACCGCCGCTGCCCGAATAAACGTTCTACATGCACATTCTTCCCGTTTTCAGACGGAATATGTGAATGTGAAGGGAGAGGGATTTTCTCTGTTCATCGCGGAGAACAGCCGCGTTCCCCCCCCCCTCCCCTCCCACAGCTTTGTGCACAGCACACAAACAGGACAAATACCGGTTGGATAAACCGACCGGTATTTGTCCATTGACGTGTAAACGGGCCTGAAGTCTCTGTTTGTAACTAGGGGACCGATATAAGTCGGGACGGTGTAAGTCGGGGACTGCCTGTACTTGTGTTGCCTGTGAAGTAACAATTCTGGAGCATCTTCTCTTATAACTGTTGTGCTGCTCCTGTGTTATTCCTTCTGGAAATTTACTACCAAGTCAGCTGAATATTAGGCTAGGTCTATACAGTTTCCTTCCAAAATCTGATGGCATTTTAACATTGCCGGATTATGTGATCTTTAGCGTAGATTTGCAGGAAAAACCGAGGTCAGTTTTTGGATTTGCCATCGGCCCTGTGCATTTATTGTACAGGAATCTGATGGCAATCCTGTGGAAGATCCAGCAGATTTGAAAATCCGCTGGAATCCGGCTGATTTGAAAACCGACCAGAAAAAAAATCTGTGCCGTGTAGACTGCAGAGATTTTTCATTGCGGTCTACACAGCACTTCGTACAGTCGGATTTTCTGCAGATTCTAATTACTGAATCCGCCGTAAATCCGGTGAGAAACACGTGCTGTGTAGACATAGCCTTACCATTTCAGTTTTCAAGGGATGTGTCCCTGACCACGACAGAAAGCAAAAAATTGATTGGCACCGGTCGAGTCTACTTGGTAAAAATATATCCAATTTATTGAAACAATAAAACAAGCCAGAGGCAAAACGTGTGCACTGAGTGGTCAGAGGGGCTACGAGCTGACGTGTTTCAGGCCAAAAGTTGCACTTAATCCCACTGACTGTCAGCACTAATTGGACAATGTCAGTCCACAGGGAAACACCCCAAATTGGTAATGCCCAGCTGGCAGATTGATAATGCATTTCTAAGAAGAATAACAGGGAAACCACATTACATAAAGGTATTAGGAAAGATGTTCTAGCATTGTTGTTCTATAGGGAACACAAGTATTTACTTAGAGAACCTGTCACATAGTTTATGCCCCCATTGCTGAGGACAGCACAAGCTAGTGACAGACCTGCCGTTCCCAGCGCTGTGTCCCTTATTCTGTAAGATGCTGTCGTTTTAGAGCATATGATACTCAAATCTGCAGTTTTCAGCCAGAAAAGAGTCCAGCTTATTCATGAGTAGTTATTAGCCCCGCCCACCTGACAGTTATTCACATTTCTACCTATTCAAAGTAATAGAAAAACCAATAATGCTCTCAAAGGGTAAAATAAAATTAACCTTTTTATTGAAACATCTAAAAAATACATAATCATGTTTTTTACAAGATAATAATATATCAACTCCCAGCAAGTAACGTTACAACCCCCCCAAAAAAACAAGGCTACTCGCTCCCGTCCATACACTGGTCAGCCCAGGGTTAAGTATGTGTTTTTCATGTAATTTATGTGGTATATCTTTAGAACACAGGAATGTTCTTCTTACCCTGGTTACATATGTATGCTAATTGACCATGTTTGGGGGGAGGGGGTTGTAGCATTACTTGTTGGGTGTTGACATATTATCTTGCAAAAAGTAAAAACATGATTATATATTTTTTAGATGTTTTAATAAAAGGTTATTTTATTTTACCCTTGGAGAACATTATTGCTTTTTCTATTTGGTTATAATTTTCTCCTTTAAGTTATTACACTATATATATTTTTTTTTTTTAGGTTGTCTATTCAAAGTAATAGGCTAATCCGTTTTGAAGTGGGTGGGTCATGAATTAAACGGACTCTTTTTCATGACACTTTTTTTGGCTGAAAACTGCAGATTTGAGCATTAAATGCTCTGAAACTCCTGCATCTTACAGAATAAGGTTTGGGTCCTCAACTCTAGTGATCAAGGACCACCAACAGGTCTTGTTTTTTGACTTTCCTTAGCATTGCACAGGTGATATAATTATTCTCAGTGCATTCTGTGGGATATCCTGAAAACATGACCTGTTGGTGGGTCTTGAGGACTGGAGTTGGGAAGCCCTGGAATAAGGGACACAGCGCTGGAAACAGCAAGTCTGTCACTAGCTTGCGCTGTCCTCAGCAAGGGTGACATGATCTATGTGACAGGTTCTCTTTAACCAGTTCCTGACCCAACTCCTTTTCAGAAGTGCACGCCGGTTTGACTAGTATAAATCTCTTTAGCACTTGATTTATTCTACTAATTATTTTACTTTTTTTTCCATAATAGCGGTCTTTTTATGTAATTTTTGCATTAAATATTTTTTTGAGATATCTTGGAAAATCTTAATTTTTTTTTTTTTTTTTTTTTTTTTTTTAAATTGATCAACAAAGATGGTACTAACCAGTTTTGTAATTACACTTTCCTGTCCTGTCACAGACCTTTACATAAAAGTGAAATTTTAGGGTCGCCAGGGGTGGAACTAAAAGTTTGTTTGGGCTGGCACTGACAGTATGTTTTCTTTTGTGTGGGTAATATATACTGTAGATGTGTGTATATTTATTGCCACCCATAAAGTCAGAGGAAGCAGGGAGCGTATATGCAGCGCTTGTTATGTGCTATATATACAACTTTTGAGATGGCAGGGACCGTCATAAACGGTCTGTGCCTTCTTGATTGAGAGCTCGGACGGACATTTGAAAACATTTGTGTAGAGTTACCGTAAGTTAATTTGAATATTTTGTTCCGGACACGGTCTGTGCCGGGAAGGTGTTTCCGTGTTTGCAAATGTGGAATCCAGAGAAGAAACGAGGCGGACTGTCCAAGGCAGATTTTCTTCCTCCCATACCTTTGTAAGGTAAAAAACGGATTGACATGCCAAAAATACTTATATAAAATCAGCGTCCTCATTCAGACTGATATTACTCAACAATCAAAGGCAGTCGTTTTACTTTAGGTTTACCTTAGTTTTTTATGCTTTTTGGAGCACTACATGTCTTATCCACCCCCTTAAAATGCTGTATGAACTTGTCCTTTACGGCAATCGCCAGGATGTATATAGTCAATGGATGGTCGGCATGTAATTAAAAAGATGTATTAGAAACAGCCACGGGTAAAATTCAAAGTTTGTGTCATGCCTTGATGTCATAAAGCGCACTTTCTATCTGCATGAGACCAAAATGATTGTTAATACAGTCTCTTCTTGTTTGTGAACTGCCACAACTAAGACAGTTGGCTTATGTGACTGTATGACACCGTAGAATTATACATCCCTAGTGCTCCTTGACTAGATTTAGAAAGGATCTGCAAAGAGGAGTGGACCAAAATTCTTCCTGACATGTGCGCAAACCTCATCATCCACTACAAAAAATGTCTGACTGCTGTGCTTGCCAACAAAGGTTTTGCAATCAAGTATTAAGTCTTGTTTGCTAGAGGGATCAAATATTTATGTGTCACTGCAACATGTACATATATGTATTATATGAATCATGTGTATGTGTACATATTATTAAAGTTATTCTATGTACATGCTGGCTTGTCCCTGACTTCCCGTCTGTGAGGTCTTCCTTAACAAAAATACTCTCTCTGACGGCACTGTCCCTTTAAGGATTTTAAGGAGACACTACCATCACAATGTCTTTTTTGACATATGGGCAATATATAACTTTTATATGTAATTGTTTTGGTACACATTTGTTTTATAGAAGTTTTTTTGCATTTACCATATGTACATGACTTACTGGTTTACATATATAACTTGAAAGGTATAAGTATTATCAGCAGCACCTAAGTGTGAAGAAAGCTGGAACCATATCTCCCAACTTTTAGAGAGTGCAAAGAGGGACACATCAGGCCACGCCTCTAGCCACACCCAAAACATGACATCACACCAAGACACGCCTCTAATCATGCCCCCACACATACATGCCAACTTTTTAGACAGGCAAAAAGGGAGACATTTTCAGAATTGCTTTGTATCCGATGATAAAATATTAAGTACACTCACCGGCCACTTTATTAGGTACACCTGTCCAACTGCTCGTTAACACTTAATTTCTAATCAGCCAATCACATGGCGGCAACTCAGTGCATTTAAGCATGTAGACATGGTCAAGACACTCTCCTGCAGTTCAAACCGAGCATCAGTATGGGGATCAAAGGTGATTTGAGTGCCTTTGAACGTGGCATGGTTGTTGGTGCCAGAAGGCTGGTCTGAGTATTTCAGAAACTGCTGATCTCCTGGGATTTTCACGCACAACCATCTCTAGGTTTACAGAGAAGGTCCGAAAAAGAAAAAACATCCAGTGAGCGGCAGTCTGTGGGCGGAAAGCCTTGTTGATGCCAGAGGTCAAAGGAAATGGGCAGACTGGTTCGACTGATAGAAGGCAACAGTGACTCAAAAGCCACCCGTTACAACCAAGGTAGGCAGAAGAGCATCTCTGAACGCACAGTACGGCGAACTTTAGGCAGATGGGCTAAGCAGCAAGAAGACCACACGGGTGACTCCTTTCAGCTAAGAACAGGAAACTGAGGCTCCAATTTGCCCAAGCTCATCGAAATTGGACAGTAGAAGATTGGAAAAACGTTGCCTGGTCTGATGAGTCTCGATTTCTGCTGCGACATTCGGATGGTAGGGTCAGAATTTGGCGTCAACAACATGAAAGCATGGATCCATCCTGCCTTGTATCAACGGTTCAGGCTGGTGGTGGTGGTGTCATGGTGTGGGGAATATTTTCTTGGCACTCTTTGGGCCCCTTGGTACCAATTGAGCATCGTTGCAACACCTTGTGGAATCTATGCCACGAAGAATTGAGGCAGTTCTGAAGGCACACGGGGGTCCAACCCGTTACTAGCATGATGTACCTAATAAAGTGTCCGGTGAGTGTATGTTGTTATGCAATATACAGCGAGGAAGCAACCAGATACTTTTGAAAGCAAGATACTCAGTTTATTGACGCAAATCTGTTTTCTAAATGAAAGAGGGACATTTATAGAGCTCAGAGGGACAAGGGTCAAAACTAGGGACTGTCCCTCCAAAATAGGGACAGTTGGGAGATATGCTGGAACCCCCACAGTAGAGAAGATTAACCCATTATCCTTTAATGTATTTCTCTTTTCATTGCCTCTATATGCATCTTTATCTAGGCCTGTCCAGAGAACAACACAGCGGTCATTGTCATTAAAGATAGCAGTCTGCATGCAGATGAGCAAATGTTGCAGCAACTACATTAATGTGAGATTAGTCTGCTCGACTATTCAAGAGTTACATCTCTTTACTATCACAGCTAAGGAAGTGCAAGATTTTAGATGTAATCTTTAATTGCATAGGACTACTAAAATATTTTTTCCAGGAATATGGATTTTAACAAACACCCCTTTCTGATGGAAGTGTCCCTTTAAAAGAACTCGAAAAAAAAATTGCAGAGCTTGAGGTTTTTTTCTGACTCAAATTTGTCATCTCACTTTTTCTATGTAAAAAGGTTTTCTTTCCCAGAAGTGCACAGGAAATCCTTTGTCGATGTTTAGATCATTGCCCAGGATTACTACTGTACAATTATTTCCTGCCACTAATTCTCATTTGTTCCTCTCTGAGGCTCTCCTGAGAATGGCGTTGCATGCTTGCCTCTGCCCGGATAAGGCACGTTACCTTTCTCATTGTTGATGCACATTACACATTGATCTATTATACTGCACTGTTCTGGTGCCTGCTGGGCTTCCTCACTATTTTTATGTTAACACAAAAGCAAGCAGGTCAACAGTTCATACTGTCCAAAACTTAAATATACACTTTACCTGCTCTGCTTTCTTCTTCAGTAGAAATTCTAAGCTTTTATATAGTGAAAAAGACGCCCCAGCCTCCACATGAGGTTCTGCCTGTTTTGTGTATTCCAGCTGGAGCAGTGCCCTAGTTCATAGCCTCCTTTAATATTTTTTTTGTCGAAGTGGGAACCTTACACAAAAAGTGTCGTCTTCTATCCTAGAAGCGTCAATTAATGTGGGGCAATGGATCTGTAGTTATTGATCTACGATTATCAGTCAGGCAGACAAATTATCAGTTCTCATCAGCTAAGATTAATTTCTTTTCCAACTGCAGTTGCTATGATTGGCTGCTTGATAAACTATCGGGTCTTTTAATTTGTCATTGATGTATGTGTAACATACTGGTGTTACTAGTTCTGATAAACACCAATGCTGCCGGCTTCAATTCATTATTTTGTCCAAAAACCACTGATTAAATCTTGGTTTCTTAGTAAAATCACCTTATTTTCTTTATGGCTAAAAGTAATGCATTAGTAATTAGGCAATGTTATGGCCGGCTTGCAGCATTTTGACCCATAAGATTCTACATTTTCTATGTTACAGAACAACGTATATAGGTGTCATTCCTTATATTACGTTTAAAGTGAATTTATCAGGTGGCTTATGCTTCCCTATCTGAGAGCAGGATGCGATAGAGGGAGAAAAGCTGAACTCTGTGATAGCTTTATATGATTTGGAGCAGGATCTCGGAGTAAAAAACAGAGAAAATGCTGAGCAGTCTCCTTAAAGGGGTTGTTGCCTTCACTACATGATGGACATTTCGCTTCATATGTGTTACAGGTTTCACTTGTAGATAGGGGGCGTATACTGGTTTTACTTTAGGTGCTGTAGAACCAGGTCTGTAGCATTATTAGCCGACAGAGCTGCTCTCTCCTATCACATTTTAAATTAAACAGGAATTAGCTATATCCCTTGAGGAGCTGATGCAGCCATACAAGAGGGGTATTGGAATAGGTGGAATGTTATGGAATATGCAAAGTGATTGTTTTTGCAAGATATTTACATAAAAAGCAATCCTTTTAGTGACACCCCTTAAGAGACAGTGAGAGTCCTGCTTGCCCTGTCTACATTCAGCGATGGACAGCTTTCCCTCTATTAGTGTGTGTACAGTCAATCACTATATGTAGATGGGGCCAGCAGTACTTTTAGTTTTACTTTTAAGATGTTCTCTGTTGTATCAGAATTCGTTCAATATATTAACCAGTTACAGAGCTCCGCTTCACTCCCTCTATCACATTCTAATATTAATGGAATAGCTAAATCCTTGACGTGATCGTTCAGGTTTAAATTTCATGGTAATATATTAAATGTTAATATATAATATGTTATATATATATATGTATATATGTATTGTTTTATATGTATATATATGTAGGGTTAGTATATATATATGGATATTGTGTATATATATATATATATATATATATATATATATATTATATATGAATGTATGTATATATGTATGGATATATATTATAGTATGGATATGTATATTGATAGGATATGTGATAGGTATGTGTATGTATATGTATTTATGTGTTATATTATGAAATGTATTTATAATAATATTAATATCATATTATATGTATTATATATATATATATATAATGATAATATAATATTAAATTATACTGGTATGATATGTATACTTATAATATATATATGTATTTAATATATATATATGGAATATGTATTAAAATGGCGAGTTTAATGGATTATATATATGGATATGTATATATTGGATAGTATATGGATATGCTATAATATTTATAAATATAATGTATATATGGATATGTGTATACTTATATGATATGGATATAGATATGGTATAGTATGGATATAGATATGGATATGGATATGTGGAGAGGGGGGAGATGTGGAGAGGGGAGGGGTGGGGGGGTGGGGGGGGTGGGGAGGTGGAGAGGGGGGGAGGTGGGAGGTGGGGAGGTGGGGGGTGGGGAGGGGGGGAGATATATAAAATTTTTATATATATTTTTTTTAATTAGTATTTATATATTTTATATATAGATATATATTTTATTTTTATATAGATATATATATTTTTTATATATATTTATATATTTATAATATATATATATATTTATATATAGATATTAAAATTTTTTAAAATTTATATTTATTATAGATTTATATATATTTTATATTTTTATATATAGATTTATATATATTTATATATTTTTAATATAGATATATATATTTAATTATAGTATATATATATATTTATATATATTTTTAAAAATATATATATATATATATAATTTTATATTATATAATATTTTTCCTGAAAAATTTTAAAAAAACCCTGGAGGGATCATCAAGGGATTTATTGTTTTTCCTATTTAATATTAAAATGTGATAGAGGGAGTGAAGCGGAGCTCTGTAACAGGTTTATATGATTGGATGCTGAATTCCTGAGTACCAAGCAGAGAACATCTTAAAAGTAAAATTAAAAGTACTGCTGGCCCCATCTACATATAGTGATTGACTCTATACACACACTAATACAGGGAAAGCTGTCCATCGATGTATGTGGGCGGGGCAAGCAGAACTTTCACCGTCTCTTATGGAGTGTGTGTGTATATATACATATACACTTGTGATGGATGTCTCCAGTATGTTTTTTTTACTGGATGATGTGAAAATGTACTAATATACATAGCTATATATGTGTTTGTGTGTATGTATTTTTCTAACAGCGAAGTAAACTCTAGTCTATTCTTTACAATATGAAGACCCCTTTTAAAACGCTTAGGCTGGGATAAGGCCTCATTACTTGGCTTGGAGATCATTAATTCCTCACTTAAAATGTAATCGGAAAGCAGTTGAAAGCAGGAAACCCTTTTGGCTTGATTCTGATTGAATGTTTTGCTGTTATGGGCAAGAAATCTGTAGTCCCCACACTGTTATAATGTGCCTCATTTTGTTTTCTGCAGAGTTCTTCATTCATGGGGTTAAATTTTGTCATTCTCTTGCTTTGCCTCTCAATTATTAGTATTTTCATTTCGGCAAGTGTAATTATACAGCACTTGCCTTCTTTCATCTCTCTTATGCTAAATAGCATTTGATTAATGCTCAAAGTGCCACCTTGTTTTCTTGTTTTATGCAAAGCAGTCCTGGTCTGTGAGCGCTGCTGCTGGATGTGTGTGTTTGAAGTGTGCAGTACTTTCTGAAATTTACTTTGTCCCTATAAAAAGGCTGCAGGGATGGGGAGAAAAGAGAAAGCAGAACAGGAAGTCATTGTCTGTAACCTAAATATAGCTTTGCCAAGTCTGATTAGTGTTACAATAATTTCATTTTTATCAGCACTGCATATTTCTATGCAAACCTGCTTAATGTAAGTACAGAGGATTTAAAAGTCGGGATAGGTTATCAAGTGCACACAATCACAAAGTGCTAAGTGGCTGCGCAGGGACAAAGAGAAGGTGCAAATGTGGGTCACAAATGCTCTAGTGCTGTTTTTTCTTAGTACCAAAGCTTACGAGTTCTGTAAGCTTCTGAACAGTAAAATGACGTGTAGTCCTTCTTCACTTGCTGAAATGTTTTTATTTTATTTATTTTCTTTAAAAAGAAATCTATCTAGTTCATATAAAATAAAACCAAAAATGGCAATAGGAAGTGGTACAGTTTTTACTTTCTCTGAAAGTGGCTAAGCTGCAGTACCAGACTCAGCCCATGAACAAGAGTGGCACTGTTTCTCAGGAAAAATATGCTCCTCATAAATGTTACATTTCTTTAGTGAAGGACAAAATGCCACCATGACATAGGTAGGCCAAAGGACCGATTAAAAACCTCTTGCTCTGATTTTATTTTTTATTTTTTTGTGGTAGTTCTTCCTGTGAGTCGTAGTGTGAGACGAACACTTTTATTCCTTCAAAGGGGTGTGTCCACTGTAGACATTTAGGGCATATCAACAGGATTTGAGACTTTTGAGACCCACATCTTTCTTGAAAAACGGGGTACGCTTGACCTCCATCCCAAATAGTGCTGTGGCTGCACCAGAATGGTGAGATGGTCATGTATGTGTTTATTTCCATTTGAGTGTCAAGTAAGTGTGATTGGCTCCATTACATTAAATAGAGAGGGTCACACTTTGCTTGACAGTCATAGTCTTTCACTTGGTTCTAAAGGCCCAAAATAAGCTGGTCATATAATGCATAAAATCGGCTGACAAGCCTGCACTAAGAGGTTAAAGGATATTTGCCATGAGGAATGACCAGTTTAAAATCTGTATAAAACATATTTTAGAATTATTTTTTCTATCCAAATATCTATATTAAAAAAAAAAAAAAAAAAAAGTAATCAAATCTGCCATATACTCTCTGGCCACTAAGCCTAATTATGACATTTCCTGTTCTATAGAGGACTTCAAAGTTCTTGTGTAGAAAACACTCCCATAGAAGTCAGTGAGTCAGCTCCTGTTCACAGGCTCCTATATCCATGAAGCTGCAGTGAAGCATATCTCTAAATGCTGTTAAAAGCAGCTCAAGCAAGATGGCTGCCTCTATGATCCTCTACAGAAAACGGTTAAAAAATATGCATGATCGGTAAATAAAAGCAATAGAGAAGATGGAAGATGTATCTGGTTTTACTTAGTTGGCAGTTTTTCTACAAGCTTCCCTTCAGTATGATTAGACCAGTCTGTTATCATGTGTTACACTCATGGTTAAATTTTACATCTATCCACATACTTGGCACAATAGTCAAGCAACTGCCTTGTCTAGCCAGAGAAATGTTCAGCTTTCTAGTTAAGATGAGGGATAAAATGTTTTGCTTTTAGCACTGAGACTAATTAGAGAAATAAACTTAATTGCATAATGATTGATTCTGAAAAATAAAACTGAGAAGATGGTTGACAAAAGGGTGGAGGAGATAATAGGCAGTGAGAGTGACAAATATAACAACAGGTGTGGGCTTTGGGGCTTGGTGCCGGCTAATATATTATGTACACATGGTTTATTGGAATGATCAGATTACTTGCGTTTTAGAGAAGACAGAGATGATGTCGGAGATATTGTTGAGCATGACTGTTCCGGGAAATAGTCCTAGGAGAACTCTTCATTAGAAATATTAGAGGGGTATTTCCAACTCATAAAGTGATGGTATATTGCTTAGATATGCCGTCACGTGGTGATTGGTGGGGATCTGACTTCAGGGACTTATACAGTCTGACGATGATCCTGGTTTAGTGCAGCATCCCCTTTATTGGTTTTCCTGGCCACACAGTTTTTTTTCCACGGCAGGTGTCTGTGCACCACTGGTCAAGAAGAGACTAAGGGCATGTCCCCACGGCAAGGGTTTTCAGCCAGTTTTTCAGGCGGTTTTGCAGACCGCCTGAAAAACCGGCCGAAATTGAGCACAATGGGCTCCTATGGAAAACCTGTGCAGCAGTCCCCACTGCACGAGTTTTCTGTCCATGGGCCGCCCGAAAATCATTCTTCATGCACATTCTTCCGTCCAGTTTTCGGACGGAATCTGTGCATGTCAATGTGAAGGAGGGCTTTTCTCCGCTCATCGTGGAGAACCCCCCCCCCCGCGGCCGTGTGCACGGCACACAACCGGACAAATACTGGTCGGATAAACAGTCTGGTTTTTGTCCATTGTCATGGGGATGCGCCCTAAAGGAGACACAGAATTGGAACCTCTAGTAATCAAATTGATGGCATTTCCTAGTGATCACTGTGTGATGGGAATACCCCTTTAAAAAAATTTTTGGGACCCAAAAGTTATTTTAGTTTTTTGAAGGGGGTTTAAAAGACTGAGTTTGTAAAAAAAAAAGGGCACAATTTGTCATCACACTGTCCTTGGTTTGAAGCCCCTACTTTCTAGGTGGTCTCCACACAGCAGAATGAGTCCCCCAACTTTGTGCTCTCAGACCCCTTTAAGTCTGCTTTGGACAGTATCTTTTTATGAGAAGGGTTCACTGACTAGAAGCTAGTTACAGGACGTTTTGCTGCTGAGACCCTCAATAGTGATTCTGGACAAAAGCTGAAAAAGACTTTGTTTGCAAATAAGAAATCTAAACCGTGTAAAAATTCCGCGGCCCCACAAAACCAATTGCCTGCAGTTGTATGTAAATATCATAGCAGCTGCTTAAAAGCTATGGATACATTTGCTCTGGAAGTTATTCTTCATGAAAGCTAGTAGTTGCCTTGATTGAAAAGAAGGTTGCACTGGCTTTTAGTCTTCAGTCGTCATGCCTTTATTCATTTTCAGACCTGCTGATATGCAGTTGGCAATATGCTCTTACTTTCAGGCTTGACTCCACGTCTCTCCCAATAATAAATGGCGAATGTAAGTTTTGTGAATCCAGAGTGCTACTGCCTTCACAGCTCTCATGTACAACCTCAATTCCAAAAAAGTTGGGACATTGTGTAAAATATACAGAGAACTAGAATGTAATGACTTATAGCTATATTTTCTTCAATAGAACACACATCAGAAGTTGAAAGACCTTTTTCCATTTCATCTGATGGGAGCAACAGTCTGTAAATGTCTGTAAAGCAAGGAGACTAATTGCTGGAGAATTGGGAGTGAAATATTGTCCTGTTCTTGGCTTATGTAGCTGATCTACAGTCCTGGGTCGTCTTTGTCAGATTTTCCATTTCATAATGCATCAAATGTTTTCTATTGCTAAAAGGTCTGGACTACAGGTGGCCAGTTCAGTACCCGGACTCCTCTTATGTGAAGCCATGCTGTTTGATAGATTGTTTGTGGTTTAGGATTGTCTTGCTGAAATATACAATGCCTTTTATGAGTCATTGTCTGGATGAGAGTATATATGAGAATATGTTCTACAACCTCTATGCACTGTTCAACATTCATAGTGCCTTTCAAGTTGTGTAAACAGCCAAGGGCACTAATGCAAGGCTATTCCATTTAAAGCGGACTTTTTGAATTGTGCCCGAAACAAGCGGAATGTCCCTTCCACATAGTTTATGCCTCACTTGCTGAGGACATAAAGCTAGTAAAAGACCTCGTTTTCCAACCCCGTTCCCTTATTTCTGTAAGATCAGCAGTTTTGACATTAATGCTCAAATCTTTTCCATGAAGGGGGTTAGCCCCGCCCACCCAAAGCTAGCCACTCCACCGTTATTAAAATGTTTTCTACCATTCAAATAATAGGTTTTTACATTGTGGGGGGCGGGGGAGCACAGGGGGGCGGGGTAGAAAAAATGGGCTTTTTACTCTTTTTCTGGGTGAAAAACTCAATGTGACATAAATACTGAAAACAAAAGCAACTTACAAGAGGGACACAGCGCGGAAACAGCATGTCTGTCACTGGCTTGTGCTGTCCTCAGAAAGGGGGGGCATAAACTATGTGACAGGTTCACTTTAAGTCTATAGGACATGGCATTTGCGGTTTCCATAAAGAATAAGCTTTGGTCCAGAGGAGACGACAGTGTTTCACGATTGGGTTGATATACGGCTTCTTTGCATGAAGAATTTAACTTGCGCTTATAGATTATACAGCAAACTGTGTTCAGACAGTAATTTCTGGAAGCATTCCTGAGCTCATGCATTGATTTACACGACTTGATCATGCTCCTTTTTAATGCAGTGCCATTTGAAGGCCCGTAGTTCACGAGCTTACAAAAATGAAGATCTGCTTTCGTCACAGTTTTTTACTATTTGATATTTTTGTTTGGCCAATTTCACCGGCTTATTTTGGACGATTTCAGCCCGTTTTTTTGCGCCGTAAAGCCGAATTACGGGGAAATCCTCCCGTAAAACACCCCAGAGAACAAGGATTAAAATCTCCTCTCCCCGCTCACCGTTTTTGTTATTCACGGCCTTTAAAAAACGCGCGGGGATAATGAATGCTAGGGCCCCCGCCCCTGCCCCGGGAGCACAAGGCGTGATTTGCACGAAATCCTCCCGCAAAACGCCAGAATAAGCCGTGTGAACGAGCCTTGTAAATATTCGGGTTTTTTGAATTTTTGCACGGGAAAAAGTTTTTTGGTTTGGTCAATTTTTTTAGAGCTTTTTTTCAAAATTGATAAACATCTGACCATCTTTGCTTCAGAGAAACTGCCTCTCTAACATGCTCTCTTTATACAGAGCAATGTGACCGAGTTAAAAATTGACCTTTCAGCTGGTTTCCAGAAGTTTTTTTTCCTGCAACAGGAATCTGGCAATAGATGCCAGTGTATGTAGTTAGTCTGTGGAATCTGAGTAATGTATATGTTGGGAGTTCTCCGCGGTTGCATTCATGCAAAGTTTTGCAATTTCTGACCTCTGCTAATACAAATACCAATGTGGACCATTTGTGATCCCTGCCTTGGCTTTATTTGCTCTCCTACTTGCTTGCACTTTCAGGCTATGTCTACACTGCACAGAAAAACGTCCGTTTTTTCAGCGTTTTTCGTTTTCTAAAAACGACTGTAATCATCTCTCATAGACTCTAATGTAAAACCCTCCTGCTGTCTACTCTGAGCTTCTTTTTCTGCTCGTTTTTTTTTACTGGTCGTAATTTGCAACATGTTCTAAAAAACGCCAGAGCCGGGCAGAAAATTTACTACAGGAGCCGATAGAAAGCACCGGACATCTTTTGGGGCGTTTTTGCTGCGTTTTTTGCCGCGATTTTTCAATGAAAACCCTCCCAGGAGACCCAAGTCCCACCTATAGTGCGTGTTAATAAAGGTTATACCTGATCAAATTTACATACAAGTGTCTGATGTGTCCTTGTTTGTACCTTTTGTAATAAAATGATCATGCTTTGGTCTCTAACTATTTTCGCGCAATTCATATTTTTTTCTCTCAAAATACGGTTTTTACGTATTTTGGCGTCCGAATCCGTTTTTTTACAGATTTTAGTGTTAACATCCTTTTCTTAACATATTTTGCCGCTAATAAAGTTTCTGTCGCCAAAAACACGTTTTTTTATGGATTTTGCCGCCAGAATCTGTTTTTTTTTACGGGTTTTAGTGTTAAAATCCTTATCTTAACTTTATTAGCACCAAAATATGTTAAGAAAAGGATTTTAACGCCAAGATCCGTAAAAAAATGGTTTCTGGCGCCAAAGTATGTAAAGAAACGTATTTTAGTGTCAGAAGCGAGATAACTTTATTAGCGTCAAAATCCGTAAAAATACGGATTTTAGCACAAAAAGCAGTAAAAAAAACCCTATTTTTGGTGACAAATGCAAAATAACTTTATTAGCACCAAAATCCGTAAAACGACTACGAGATCACATATAAATGCAAAAAGGGGTTTTATTTACCCTTTTGTAGGGCGGAGTTACATCCAATGGCTTCATTTAGGCATACATTAAAAAACAGGCTTAAAGACAAGCAAACAACGCTTGTAAAAAAGGCACCAAAAAACCGCAAATCACGGCAAAAACTGCCGTTTTTTCAGCTGCTTTTGACAGGCAGTGGGCAGAAAACTCCGTTTCATGAACGTTTTTAGTAATTCGTTTTCTGGTCGTTTTTTTGTCCACTGCAGGGGAGACAGAGCCTCAGAGTACAACCCTGCATTTTTTTCATATTAGTGGAGCATAACAAAAACTACATGAATTTGGTATTGATAGTCAAACTCCTCTCCAGAACAACCTTCACATATTTTTACCATAATGAACTGAACTCCATTAAAAGGGCCCTAAAAACGGTGGCAATTTTTCATTTTTTTTCATTCTGTCTGAATTTTATTTTTTATTTGGGTTTGCGAATCCATTATGATACCATTTATAAATGCAGCTGGGATCACAAAAGAGCCCTCATAAGGATATGTTGAGGAAAAATGTAAAAGTATTGATCTGTTCATTTTTGTGTTGTCTAATGCATGGAAAGGGATCCGTTTAATGTCCAGTATTTAGTTGGTGACATGAACAGTGCAAGAGCTGAGCCACAGATCAAACAGATTGTGTTTCTGTGTTCCCAGATTAATGGGATAATGTTTTCTCCAACTCTCCTAGATAGAACTGCCGAGGACACAGTAAAAGCCATAAGAGGAGTAATCAGAGCTGATCTAGTAATTGTATTAACAGCCTACATCTCACCTTCCTGCTTGACCCCTGTGTAAATGACTGCAATTATACTG